>JAOSBO010000006.1:28650934-28673239 GCA_027563915.1 Erythroxylum rotundifolium
CTTGTTAGTATTCCTAATTTATCGGAAATTCATGAAAGGTTGTCATCAGAAGAAGGCTTGATTATTTATTTGAATGCGTGTCTTTGGAAAGAAAGTAACCAAAATAAACTGCCATTTGAATAGTTGTACTAATCCACCGCTTTGTCTTCTCTAAGAAGCTTTTATTATTGGGTTATTCAAATAAAAATTTACCAATTTAAGCTAGCTAGACAGGAAGGATGGATGAATTAAGAACGCTAAAATAATGTATTTCACGTTGTTTCCCAATATAAACTTACTTTGACTAATCCTCCTAATTGATTGTCATAAAATAAAATTAGAAAGGTTTTCGGCTTAAAATGTGCAAGAGAGATGGAAGTGTCGCAGTCGGCAGTACCCAAAGCAAAAATACAAAGAAAAAGACGAAATGAACGGTGTCCCATAATCCATGGCGATCTGATTGATAAGAAAACAAATCTAGATCTATTTCTAGTTTCGTGCATGCTTGCTATAAACTTAGATCCGGTATAGGTTGGGTACACATTACACTCTACTATTTTGTAGTAAGTAGCCATTAAAATCTACGTTGCTAGTGGGCTATTCACACATCATCGTCTCACTTGTATGCTAAATTCTTTTACTAAAAAAACATACAAACCTAGGTTCCAAGTTACAGCAACGCATAAAAGCTCAAGATCTTTTTGACTGTTGTTTCATGATCATGTAAATTAAATGGAAGAAGAGAACTGAGTCAAAAGATGAAGATCCTACGGAAACTAAATTCTGATCCGTTAATTCCGTGATTCTGATCCCCGTATCTTTCGCTATATCTATTATTTAGTACACTTTGTATTTGTCAGCACGCAGTACATGTTCACTTTTGCATGCCAGTTCCTCCCTACTTTCCTCGATCGTATGGGTAGGGTAGGGGCTATATTTAAAGATTAAAACATCAATCTGTTGGGCTTCGTTTCCCTTTTTATGTCGAGGAGAAACATTTGTACTAAGCTCAAGCCTAAAATGTTTTTTTGCCCGGGCATGATTGAAGGGTTGATAATACAATAGGATGAAATGAAATACACTTTTATCATTTAGTTGAGAGTTTCGTAATGAAATAGAACGGAATAAGATGAAAAAGAAGAGTTTTATATTACGTTTCATTTTATCCTAAACAATGAAAACAAAAAACTTCCAATTTGGAGAGTTTATGATATAATGTAAACTAATAAATACATCTACTTAATATACCCTCAACAATTTTCTTAATACCAATTATTTCTTCTAACTCTAATCTCCTTTATATTATTTATCCTTACCGTAATAATAATATTTTTATATTATTAATAAAATTGTATATAATTGATAATAAAATAAAAATGTAATAAAATTTTTATTAATGAAAAGTGGAAAATATATAAAAATTATTCTTTAATTGTTTGTATATATTTCTATATAAATAAAAATAAAAATAAATAAATTTTAAATATAAATTACATATAATAGAATAAAATGTATTAAATAAAGTTTTATTATTAATTATATACAATTTGTTATTAATTATATAAAAATATTATTATTAATTATTTAATGCATTTTTATATTTTAAAATAGAAAATATATAAAAAATTATTTGTTGCGGTTGTAACTTGAGCAAGTCGGACATTCATTTATGATACATTCCATTCTATCTCATCCATCTTCCAAATAACATTTCATTACATTACATTATGTAACCTTCTATCCCTTATAAACAACTTTTCACTGTATTACATTCTATTCTATTATAAACCGTTTTGTTCCGTTCCATTCTATTCTATTAATTAATAGACAACCAAATAAGTCCTTAGGGTTGTGGTATAAAAGGAATATGTTCTTTCATTTGAAGAGCATGAGAGAAGGGTGTGTGCCAAAAATAACAAGAAGAAAAAAGTCTGAAATTTTTGGTTCAACTAAAACCTACCATCTTCCATTGGTGATCTTTCACTCGTTTGATGTCTGATCTTACTGATATTTGGAGAGGTTATTGGGTCTCTTTGTTCTTTATTTTGAACGGTTGAAATTTGATTTGGAGGTTTGTAAGTTGGGGTTTTTGTGTTTGTGAACAACTCCTGTCTTTAGGTGTTTTTCTTACGACTAGTTTTCTTATATCTCTTACGAATCGTTTTCTAGTAGTTGGATGTGGCTAAAATTTTAAATGGATAGACATCTGATTGTGCATTCTGAACAGTGGAGATCAGTTTTCAAGGTTTGTAAGTGACTCGTTTGTTGTTCAAATTGAAGTTGTTTGTTAGTATTCTACATTTGATTTTCTACATAAAGATGTTTCATCTCTTTTGATGATTGAATGGTCTGCTGTTATTGGATTTAGTTGAAATTTGGTGAGCTTGTTTAAGACTTTATAATATTTAATCTGTACGGTGGAGATCGAATTTGGGAGTCTAGAACTTTTTCTATTACTTTATCAGTTTTTGTACGTGGTTTGTAACTCATCCTTATTTATTGTTTGGCTTGTGAACTTGTTGTTCATTTGTGCTGGATTGTATCTGCTGTAAAAACATTTATTTTATTATAGAGATTCCCTTTTTAGGTCAGGAGAGGCCTCGTGGTTTTTATCCTTCACATTGAAGGAGTTTTATTGTGGTGTTCTTTTGTGATTGTTTGATTTTATTGTTTATGCTCCTTATAGATTCTTTTAAGAAGGGGAAAGTTTATTGTTCTTGTTTTGCTTAATAGTTGGTTGTTTAAGAACATTATTTTTTGTTCATTTTTCCCTTATCAGAGTTATATCAGAGACAGGTTACTTATCTTTAGTGTTTGCTTAATTGAATGTTGGAGGCGTTATTTCAATAAAATGGTTTTTTAAATGGTACAAATTATCACAAATGGAAAGGAAAGATGAAATAATTCAGTACCATCATCATTCTTTCACCAAAGTTTGAATTAATTATTCTTCAACTTAACAAATTTCACAAGTTTTATATAATCATAATCAAAAGGACACATATATCACTGTATGTAACTTTATTATTCTTATTATTTTGATTTAACCAACATGACATGAAAGGATCGTTTTGGTTATCTAACTTTGCATTCTTTCCACTTATCTTAAGCATAAGTCTCACTTGATCCGTCATATACAAATTATTTGTATAAACCTGGATCAATTATCTTTACTTAACAATCTATTTCTCATCCTACCTTGAACATATATTAATGTTAAATCCAAATTCAGTATGAAATACTTTAAAGCATGAATTATAAATATATATGATCTCTATCATATCAAGTATATGTAAGAAAAGTCATGCAATTATTTTTTTAGTAATAAATATTATGATTTTATGGCAAATGCATTCAATTGCAACGTACGTTTATGCTTTTAGTAGGCTAAAATAAATGAAACAATTTCATCAATGCACTTACCTTTTATTCTTTACTTTATTCAACTTCTTGCATTTTTCTATTATAGTATTGACATATATCTTATATGATGCCATTAAAGTAGAACCCTAAACCTTTTCTTTTCATGTATCTATAAAATTTCATTTCGCGTGAATGATGTTTTCGAGTGAATGCAAATTTTATTTTCGCTAAAAGGTAAATTGGGGACCCAACCCTAAATAGATTTGACAATACTTGACACAAGTATTAAAATCAAATAATAGTCGAAAATTATTGGAGTTGACTAGTATAGAAATGGACCAAAAATAAATTCAATTGGATTAATTTATGATATATCAAGATTGACCTTGTTTTAAATTATTGTAGAGTAAATTTGAAGCATTATTGGGCTGAAACATAAGGACATAAACCAAGTAAACCAAGCATGAAAGAATCAAACATAATTAAGGATATTTAAAGTAAATCGATCCAACTTATATATTGATATGTTTAGGTACAACAAGTTAATAAGTGGACATAAAACTTCTCCTAAAATTGGACAGATTTTTCTTAAGCCACATAATTATTTTGGACAAGAATAATACATGTACATGTGAATGGGCCTTAAGTGGTAGTTATCGTATACATAAAGAAGTTCTTATCATTTTGGAACAAGAATGCATGAAAAACCATATGCTCTCATGTTTATAAAGGAGTAGATGTGACGGACATAAAATTCATTACATGTGATACCAATATATGGTGAGAATTAAAATAGTGGACATCTATTTGAAGTACACTTTGTAATGTGTAGACAACCTTCTTCATCGTGTAGCATGTACAAAAATGATGGAGGAGCTACTCCACCTTCATTTGATCGAAGTTTTAGCTCTTGTTTGGACCATAATTGTTGAAGAATAATTGCAACTATTCCCTTATGCATAGGTCTTGCAAGTTACTGCCTTTAGGAAATAAATTCAGCATGTTGTTTTAGTTAGAAATCGTGGACATTTTCATCAATGCCAGCTGTGTACAGAAAAAGAATGGATAGCACACTACCATATGATTTTAGGTATATTAAACCACTCTTGTCCTTGCTTTTTAGCCGGTCACGTGAATGCTTAAGCTAGAAACATGAATTCCTTGTGAATTGCGTGAATGAGTTAATTGTGTTGTTAAATGAAGAGAAAATATACATGGCATATGGAGAGGAAAACAACATGTATATCCATATCTTATGTATGTTATTCAATGGGTATTAATTGGCAGCATGTAGATGCTATATATGTGGCTTAATCGCTATTTAATGACAGCATATGTGTTGTACATAGTTCAACGATTCAACGTAAGGAAAATAGTAAGTATATATTATGTAACTTATTTAAATGGAAAGAATATAGCATGTATAAATAATGGAAGTTGTTCAATGGTTGAATGAAAAGAAAACATAATTTTAATCTTACAAAATGCTAAGATTTTGGCTAAGCCCTTTGTCATAAAATTTGTAAAACAAGGTGGTAAGTTATGGATGTACTTGGCAGGTTTTAAGAACCCTTCAGGGGTTTCCCTCATAGCTGAATAAGAAAATAAAGTTTTCTCGTCACCGTAGACTCGGGACTAGTAAAGCAAAAGCACCAGATATGTGAGGGTGGTTAACAATAAACAACAAATAGTGACTGTGTATTTAAATTGATCTGTTAAGATGGTTTTTACCTCACTAAGGAAAGAATTTTAATGAATAATTCCATTGGAGCTACTACTTGAATTTAAAAGTTAATCTTCATAAGGTTTACATATGCTTTGATTTAGCATTGAATTGAGTTTTGAATGCATTTGGAAACTAATGAGATGTACAAACGCTTTGGATTAGCATATAATTGAAATTTCCATATGTTTTAAATTGTCATAGAAATGGATATTGAATATGTTTTTAATTGGTATTGAAATGAGGCACGCTCATATATTAATTGTGGTTTAGCCTATGGTAAGCCGTTAGGTCTTTAAACATTTGATTATATCGAGCAAAGTACGTCCTAAGGTGCATAGCGATGTGGGGGGGGGGGGGAGTCTATCACTAACATGGGTCGTGTTGTGTCTAAAATTATGCCCTATGAGTTGCCCTCTGCACATGTGGAGTATATATTGTGCTAGCACTGTTACAGGTAAGTGATGCAGAATGTAAGCGATGCAAACTAGCTCCATGACCTTACACCTAAGGGTACCATATGGCAAAGAAAATTAGTGATAGGCTATGTTTTAAAAAGAAAGTTTATCAAAGTATGATTACGTTGAAAATTGGAACTTGACCTAAAAAAAATGGTTTATTTTACATATGCATTGATCTTATAAAGAAGAAAAAAATGTGTTTTGTAACAACATTGGTTATTACTTGAAAAGAAAATAAATTGTTTTCTTTATGGAGGTTAATGTTTGTATAAATGTTTTGATTGAAAACTAATAACACTCACTGAGCTCGTTTAATTCACCCTTTATTTTATATTTTTAAGTAAAACCTCCCAAGTGCATGCTTAGGGGCTTCAGTAGCATAGACTCCAACTCGCAAGCTGCTAACTTCATCAAGTGCTGTTGTGTAAGCATTTTTATTTTGCCTTGTCCAGTTGATTCGAATATCGATTGGAAAGCCACTATGGAGTGCCGGGCAGGTCATCTAATCATTACAAGATAGGGGCCTATCAATTAAAACTTATGAGATGTTAGTCAACTTAAAATATTAAAACATTTTGTAATCTGTATGATTTTGACATATCTATATGACTGAATCCTTAACAGGGATTAATAGCAATATCGTATAATAAACATAATTTTTGTATCTAACTTTAAGAACTCTTTTCAAACATAAACTATATCTAAGAAATTTGGTTCACTATTTTACGATCAATTATATTAAACAAGATAAATTCCACTCAAAACAAAATATAAATGCAAGAAAATCAAGTAATTGGTTATATTTCATGACTACCAAATAAGATTATGACTCCAATTATATATTTGACTACTCCCAATGTCTTAAAAATCAGACTGAATATAGAACAAATGTTGAATGAAAACCAGTATATTATAAATAAGAAGTAAAATTATAAGAGTAAGTAAAATTAAAATATTTTATTAAAATAAAAAAAAGCTAATGTCTATTATTATATAATTAACTAATAATAAATAAATGTGTCTAATATAAAACTTAAAATAATAATAAAATCCAAATTGTATTTATGAAGGAGTTGTGTCTCATCATTATCAGAAGTTCTAAATTATCCAACATTATCTAAAGACTCATAAACTGGGCTTTCATCCATAATATTTACATCAACTTCTTATATTTCATTCATATAAATTGCAAATTAATAATGTATGAAATTATTCTCAATTGAAAATTTGTAATATATTATACTTTTAACTTAAATGTGATCAACATATGATATTAATTAACCATTAGTTGAAGTTTTTGATTTATTCGTTGTGACAAATGCATTTCCTTCATAAATCATCTTTTCAAGTTCATTATAATCATCATCAGGCGTTGATTCTTCTTTTTTGATCCAAAAATAGTTTTGGGCAAACTTAATTCAATAAATATTTTTAAAAGGTGGAATAACTATTTTCAATTTACATAATAGTCTTATAGTTGGGTAGAATCATAAATTCTTACAACCAATTAATTAAAGGTGATGCTTTGAGGTCTGAAATAAAAACAAAAAATGTTAGAAATGGGAATTTAAATTAAGCAAAAAGGAATTCTAGTGACTAGGTACAAGAGAAAGTAAAAAAAGAAATTAGCTATTTTAATGACCATATTTTATACTAAAATTTGAAATAGTAAAACAAGCTTATTAATATCTTCTTCTTTCCTGATAATATAAATTGAAAATATCCCCATATTGCACTTTCAATGGTCAAAATATGATAATCGTATAACCTTTTTACATCTTAATTAGTTTATTTATCTAAGAAAAAATTACCAACTTTCACTAATTAATAATTATTGTTTTTAATGATGAAATTTAAATTAACAGAATTGAGGTGAAGAATTACGTTAAACCCCTTTCAAATTAAGACTAGGGAATCTTTAATTACTAATTTACCAAATTCAATAAATATTGAATAGAGTAAAGTAAAGGGGAGTGAGGGGTCATTTCAACTTGAAAGATTATTTAGAACAAAGTTAAAGACAACAAAACATAATATAAAAGAGAAGGTAAAGAATTTGAATACATGTATGATCCAAAGAGAAAGTTAATTTATTCTAGAGTTTTCTTTACTGCTCCTTCCCAAACTCGTCTAATCTTATTTCATGCCTTTCTATCGAGAGCTTTAAAGAATTGCTTTAAGAGTTGTTGTGTCTAGTTTCTATTACTTTTAATTGCCTTCATATCTTGATTTTGGTTACAAATACTCGTGTTTTGATTCCAAATGTGAGATTAATTTAGTGAAAATTGTGGTGAATGTTGCATAAAGGTTGAACAGAATGTTTTGTGAATTTTGCATGAAAAATGAAAGGGAAAAAAGGTGGTGACTAAAGTTAAGTCATGGTAGTGACTAACTTCCCACCACCGTGCAAGCTAAGTCACTTTGCACTATTGTGCAAGCAAGCTAAGAACTTGGCTTGTCATCACTGTGCAAACTAAGTCACAGTGGTGACTTAACTTGTCACCATCGTGACAAGTGCCCTTATGGGGGTGACTTAACTTGTTACCCTTGTGATCCTTTTTTTTCTTTAATTCATTAACTTATTACGTGTCATATGTAAGAGGGATGACTCGAAAACCTAGACCTAAAATAAACTACAAATAGAATAGTAAGGAGGGTGGCAATATATTCATGCATTCCACATTCCATTATAAGCATCTTTCACACATATAGACTCATTTTGGGGATAGAAAGAGATAGAAAGAAAGAACGCAGAGATGAGAGAAACACAAAGGTTGGGATAGGTAGAAAGCAAGAACTGACGCTGTATCCCAGAAGTGAACTTGAGAGACCATTCGACTTGGTAACAACCAAAGAGAAGGAGAAGGCGAGAGCCAATGTAGGATGCTTGAGAGTGACAGGATATCATCGTGATTCCTTCATCCAAACACTTGTTTGCCGATTTTTTTTATTTCTTTGTTTTTTTATTGAACTCTATTAGTTGATAGACTCATACTCTATTAGCTTTTGATAGTTCATTTCGATTATTGACTTGGTTTACTTCTTTAATACTTTTCTTATATTGATTAAGATGGGATTGAAGTATTTGAATATGATGAATCTTGTTATTTATGTGATCGGCTGATCTCTTTTTCTTAAAGATAAATGTAGCTATTTTAGTCAAATAGGCATGATTGATGAACTGTGTTGTTGTCCTATATATTGCAATGGTTTCTGAACTTAATGGATGCAGGAGAATGATCAAACTTTTGCATCATTTTGGTATTAAACAAAGGATCGAGAGAAGGAGTTTAATATGGAATGAGAAACTATAGACGCTTAGGATAAAAACTAGAATTGTATTAACTTAAGTGGTAATTAGCAATCAGTTTCCTTAATTAATTCAGATAATAACTTGTTGAGTACGAAAGTTAGACATAGTTTATTATTCAGGTTGATCTTAGAATCCAACTATTAATTTTAGTAAGACGACTACCCAATCATTTTCCCTTAGTCATGCATAGGAGATTAAATTAGTGAAATTAATTCTCAAGAGTTTTCCACTTCGATTACTTTATTTTTTTTCCTTCCAGTTAATTCCGTTTACTTTTTAGTTTAATTTTGTGATTTCCTTTACAACTTTTACTCAACAAATCAGGATATAGTCTTTAGGATTGCGTCTGTTTTTACTTCTGTACAAGGTTAATTTGAGTGGATTAATTTCACCTTCGTAGGAGACGACCTTGGGTAATCAACTACAACTACCTCGTATGCTTGCAAGTAGATAGCCTATGTATTTTTAGAACTTATTTGGGCACAACAAGAGTAGTGATGTTATGTATTCATTTCATCTCATCTTTTTATGGAATTCTCTTCTCCCTTTTGGTATTTCATTTGTTCACACCTTCCTCTCCCTATCGGTCAAATATTCAACATCCCTTGGAGCCCCTTTAGTTCCTCAAACATACTCTCGTAACAACGATAGCCATAGTTATTTTTGTTGTTGCATATATTCGTACTCAAAACATTAATTAGTGGCCATAATTATGTTTTCATGCCGTGTGTTGTTGGTTGGTTCCTAGCGATTCATGATTAGTTTCATCTATTGCTTCTGCTTCATAATGGTAGTATAGTTTATTTGTGGGTTATAAAGGGACTAGCAGTTTCCAGAAAAGGTAACGATAAGAAGAAGAGAAGATGGTAAAGAGTAAAAGCGAGGATGGTTGAAGAAACAATTGGTTCTGATTAGTTCGGTGGTAAACTGTTTGGTTCACTGATAAACTGGTCGGTCTTTATATAAACAGTTTATTAAACTAAACTGAACAAACAACCAGTTGGTTCCTATTATTTTTGGTTGAATTGTCCTATTTAGTTTGATTTTTAAAACATTGATTGCTCCCACTATCTTATTTGAAATAACAGACCTCACAACTATTTATAAATATTATTCTAATATTTTTAGTGGGCTAAAAACCCATTCAAATTTAGTTGATCTTGAGTTTGTTTAACAAAGTAATTAAACTTAAATTAGTTCAATAACAACTTTATCAATTACATGTCATATGACTCTTAGATCCGTTAGGTGATAACTTTTGGCAAAACATATGTTATATGATATTACCTATCTCTAAATTCATGTGATGACGAATTTGCTAATCCAAATATATGTACATACATACACACACACACACACAAAATATTAAGCTTCGATTCATTATAGTTATTGATCTTTATAATCTAAAATAATATTTTAACTCTGTAGATAATTAAATTAGATTAAACCTATTGATCTTAAATGAATTAAATTTCTATTCCAAACAAAAATTTAATTTGTTTTGAAAAACATTTTTCAAATTTAATTGGAAACCTTTTCCAATTACCTTGGCTTTTTCTAACAAAATTTAATTGAAAATAATTTTCAATAAATTATGTTTCTTACTTATTATAATTTAAAAAACTCCTTTTTCAAAATTTAACTAGTAAAACATTCTAATCAATTAGAAATGTGTTTCTAATTTCGTTACAAATAATTTTCGTTAATTATAAAACTTTTAAATTTATTTAAGAAAGTCATTTATAGTACTTACTAATTTCTTAATTTATTAGAAACTCTTTCTTAATAAGTCAGAAAACTATTTTAAAAATATTTAAGAAATCTTATGTTCTTAATTAATAAATGAAATCACATTTCTAATTTTAATTAAGAAAATATCTAATAAATCATGAAACTTATTATTATTCATAAATAAAGAAACAAATTTTTAAAAATAATAATTCTATAAAAAATAATAATAAATTCAATTTATATCAATCAAATTAAAATAAATAAATACCAATTAAGAAACAAAATTTTTAATTACTTAAGAAAACAATTTCCTTAATTTTAAGGAATCTAATTAATTAATTTCAATCAAACAGAAAATAATTAATTTTTATTCTAAAAATAAAAATTTCTAAAATTGAAATAAGAATCAATTTAAAATATACATTAAGAAATTTTCTTAATTTTAATCGCATTAAGAAAATAATCAATTTAATTATGAAATCGATTTTTACATTTTAAAATAATTTAAAAAATTTGTTTGGTATAAAATTAATTAATTCAAGTTTAAAATACATTAGTCCATACTTAAAAAAGAAATTTTATTAGGATTACATTAGTCTTATCTCCAAACAAGCCTTATTCTTGATTTATGATATATTAGCCTTGAAACCAAGTAAGACATAACTCACTTTAGTATCTAAACACTCTCAAAGCTTATCTATGTTGCCAAACACTATTTATTCTAACCTTACAATACCTTATTTTATGTCCAAACAACCTTCTTCATCTTATTTAGAAACCCTACCTTCCATCGTTGAAACCCTAATTTCATAAAAGCAATAAGCGGCAATCATCTAGCCTTGTGATCATTTAGAGGTTTTGCCGTCGGTTGCTTCCTGTTGTAGCCACCAAAAGTCCTAGGCTCTGCACAGGGTCTACCCTCATTAGGGCTTACTCTCAATCGGATTTTAGTATTATACTGTTACATATCATTAATGTTATTAAATCCTATTTAATAGTTGACAGAGAAGTGGAATATATAGGATCATTGGCATCTCTTAGGCTATGTTTGGTTGGACCTAAGGTTTTTAATGGAATGGAATGGAACGGAAAGGAACAATTTATAATGGAATGGAATGTAAATAGGTGTAAATTAGAAAATTGTTGTTTGGGAGGGATGGTCATAATGTAATATAGTGAAATGTTGTTTGGATGAAGGGTTTATAATATAACATAATGTAAATTTGTTTATCATCTTACATTCCATCCTATAGGTTTTTCACTTTTACTGTTTAGGATGGAATGAGATGTAATATGAAACTTTCATCTTTCATCCCATTCCATTATAAACCCTCTTCCTAAACGATGGAATAATATTTCATTCCATTATTAAACCCTGACCAAACATAGCCTTACTCTCTTACTATGGAGCCTACTCTCAAATATCATTTTAACATTCTACAAAATTTTGTCCAATGGTCATTGAGTCTCATATAATGGTTGTTAGAGAGAATTGGAATAGACAATTTTCAGTAGCTCTTACTCTCTTGTTATTCCATTTGGGTGGCAATAATATTGCTAAGGAAGCTAAACTTTTTAACTTCCATGTTTAACGTTAACTTTCAAAGTTAACGTTAAATTCTTGTGTTTATAAATTCTTTTGAAACATTTGAGTGTATTTTTTACACAATTTTTTTTAATCTCCATCAATGTATAAATCTAAAATACTCAAACCAAAAGTCAGCAGCCAAAGATTTTCACGGTTCTGACTTTTGAGATCTGAGTGATAACTTAAAGGTAAAGTTTTTGGTTTTTAATGTATTTTTAGCTTACTAAATATTTCAATAGCTGAGTGATAATTCATTGGAACACTTGTGGTTCATCTACTTACAGCTCCTTTTCTTTTAGTGCAATAAATTCATAAATTTATTATGTATAAAATTGAACTTTATTTAATTTACATTTTAGTACTCTTTAGTTCGTTGAATAAATTCCACTAAAAGAATAACCCACTTTGAAAAATATATAATTAAATAAATTATTTCTTGACTTTGTTATTTTAGTTATTGTATTATAAAAAAGTATTATTTATTTGTATATTATTATTTAATTGTCACAACATTTTTTTTGTTTTATTTATATTTATTTAAAACAAAATAATTACTTAAAATTTTAATAAAATATAATAAAAATTATTTGACAATTAAATGTTATTGTAAATAGTTGATATGATATAGTAAATTTATCATTATGTTAATTTCACAAAAGAAAATATTTTATTACTTAAAATTTAATAAATATAATAAAATTATTTGATAATTAAATATATCGTAAATAGTTGATATGATATACTGCATTTACCATTATGTTAATTCCCATAAAAGAAATTTTTTATTAAAAAATCACTAACATTAATTAAATTAAAAAATAAAAAAAATTTGATTTAATAATTTAGACCTTTATCTAGTTGTGCGAAAAATAATATTCAATCATTTCCACACTTGTGGAATAGGATAATATTTAGATTGGCAAACTTAGAATATAATTTACTATGTTTTCTCCAAAGTATGTTAATTTCTTGTATTTTTAGGGATTAATGTTTCTCTATCATAAACATTTTCTCTGTTTTTTTAATTTTTAATATAGGATATTAAAAAATTTCTCTTTATTTTTTTCCTCTGTCACAGATATAATACCATTGATATATCTTGCTGATATATTGTCAAGCTACTTGTGTTCTGTTGTGCTTGCATACTTCTTTCAGTCTCATACAAGTCCTTTTGTTCTTTTTCTTATCCAATTGTGTTATACTTGGTTTATATTATGTTGCGTAAAAAGGGTTTTTTCTGGACGTGAAAAAAGAAAAAAATGAAAACAAGTAGAATAGTTAATAAAATTCAAAAAGTAGGAATTAATAAATTTATTAAAAGACTAGGCTTCTCTAGTGAGAATCTTGAGGAATTAGGTGAAGGTAGTTTTGAATAACTTAAAGAAAATTTAAGTGATGAGATTCATAATCATGAGAATATTAGTAATTTGAGTGAGCATGATCATCTACCAAATGCATCAACTTTAGAAAATTTAAGGGTAAATGAGCAACTGATCCCTAAATTGGATATTTATGATCCTAGAAATTGGGATAATCTTGATAATAAAGTAAGAGGCATTTTAGTTGAAAAAGGGTCTATCAGAAAATTAAGAGACATTTTACTTGAAAAAGGGCCTATCAGAATTTTGAATCTTGTCTTTCCTTTAGATAATACCTCTCGACATTTTTATATTCTTATTATTATAGAAATTTGAGTAATGGAGAGATTAGTGATAGAAAATGGTGGGTTTACTCTAAACATATAGATAAGGTATATTGTTTTTGTTGTAAGTTGCTCAAATCTAATAGCAAACAAAGAGCATTAACAAATGATGGATTTAGAGATTGGAAGCATCTTAGTGAGAGACTTAAAGAACATGAGAATTGTATTGAGCATATGACTAATATGAGAACTTGGAATGAACTAAGAGTAAGATTGAGCAAAAATCAAGCAGTTGATAAAGATTTTCATCAAGAAATTGTAAAGGAGAAAGAATGTTGGAGACAAGTTTTGATAAGAATAGTTTTTGTTGTGAAATATCTTAACTATAATTTGGCTTTTTGAGGATCCAATAAGAAACTTTACCAAGATAGTGATAATAATTTTTTAGGATTGATTAAGATGATTGCTGAATTTGATGTAATAATGCAAGATAATGTTAGACGTATTCAAAATCATGAAATTCATGATTATTGTCTTGGTGACAAAATTCAAAATGACTTGATTTCTATATTGGCCCATAATTGTTAGAAGTTCTATATAGGGATCATTAAAGAGGTGAAATAATTTTATGTTATCCTTGATTGTACCCCATATTTGAGCCATCAAGAAAAATGAGTTTATTATTACGATTTGTGAATATGTTAAATAAAAAATAAAAATAAAGGAGTACTTTTTAAATTTCTTGAAGGTAGATGACACATAATATGGATTGGGACTTTTCAATGAATTATTAAATGCATTTAAGTCTCTTAATCTTAATGTCCATAATGTAAGGGGTCAAGGTTATGACAATGGCTCTAATATGAAGGGAAAACACCAAGGGATTCAAAAGCGATTACTTGAAATAAATCTAAGAGCATTATATATTCTTTGTGCTTGTCATAATCTTAATCTTACTCTTAGTGATATGGCATATTCTTGAGTTAAAGTTGTTTCATTTTTATAGAGTCGTGCAATGCATATATACATTATTTTCAAGTTCTCTTAAAAGGTGGAAGGTTTTACTTGATAACTTTTTAGGCTTAACCATGAAACCATTATCTAACACTCTTTGGGAGAGTCGAACAAAAAGTATTAAAGCTATTAGATTTCAAGCTCCTTAAATAAGATTGGCTTTGATAGAATTATCTAGATCTTGTGGTGATGCCAAGTTAAGTAGTGAAGAGGAAAGTTTGGTTAGTGTACTTGAGAGTTTTGAGTTTATATTTAGTATGGTTATTTAGTATGATATTTTATTCATTATTAACATGGTGAGTAAAAAGTTACAATCAAAATCTATATGTATTGATGCTACCATAAAGCAATTAGAAGGTGTAATGGTATTTTTTTGAGAAATATAAAGATGGAGGGTTTGACTCTATTATGAATATTGCCAAAAGTCTTACACATGAGATAAATGTAAAGCCTACATTTGTAATTAGATTTTGTATTATTAGGAAAAGACAATTTGATGAAATTGATCGCAATGGAGGATTCTTTTATAGTTAATTGCTTCCTAGTTGTTGTGGATATGGCAATTGCTTCGTTGAAGAATATCTTAGAACAATTAACGACATTTGAAAATATTTTTGGACTCTTATTTGATTTAAAGAAGTTAAGGTTATTGGATGATAACGAATTAAGAGAATGTTGCCCTAATTTTACATCAACTTTTTCTCATGACAATGTGTCAGATGTGGGTTTGGATGATCTTTTTTTTGAATTAAAATTGTTGCAATTGACTTGGCCAATGAGTAAATGTCATTAGTTGAGATTTTAGAATATGTTAAAGATGCAGATTATTATCCAAATGCTTCAATTGCTTATATAATTCTATTGACTATACCTGTAGCCACCCATTAATAGTAATGGAACTCTATGCAAAGTTTCTTCTCGTGATATGGGTTACTACCCCTTGATCACTTATACTACCCCAAACGTCTGACTGCATTTGCCAACTGAAATGGAATATTACTACCGAAATGGAATTGTACATTAAAAAAAGCCCTAAAAAGACATGATCCCAAGTGGATACTTGACATGTTCCCCCTCTCCCAGGTCCATCACAAGGGAAATGAAAACCAATATTTGCTTTATTCGGTATCAAACGAGAGTTACAGGCAAATAGAACTCCTTTAAGGAGTATCAATACTGTCACATGAATCGTAAATGCATAAATGTAATGTACCAAAAAATCAGCGGTTCTTAGTGGGATAGGTAACAAAGCAACTTTGCCGCCTACGGCCTAAGAGAAGTTTTTCAAAGTTAAAATTATTCAAAACCTATTTGAGGGCATCAATGTCATAAGAAAGGTTGAATGACTTAGCGATTTTATGTATCAAGAAGGATATGTTGGAAAATATTGATCTTGATAATATTATTAATGATTTTACATATAAAAATGCATAGAGAAAATGTTCTTCATAAATCATGATCATCTATGTGTTTGTTAGTACAATTCTCTTAATGTTTTGCAATCTAATATTGTTGTTCGATTGTGGCTATTGCTATTTTGTTGTTACTGCTGCTATTTTTGGTGATTTTATTGTTACTGACATTTGCAAGATATTATTAGCTGATGTTACAATCATTTAATATTTTGTTGAGTGTGTAGATTTATAACTTGAGTGATTTTTGTGTGGATATTATATTTTAATAATAAAAATATGCTTTTAAAGTTTACATATTTGAATATTGCATATTCATTGGGGCCCTTTTTTTGTACTTAGCCTAGGGCCTTTAAAACGTTAGGAGACCATAGCCACCAGCCATTGTTGCTGCCAATTGCAGCCTACGTACACTCCCTCTTATGACGCACTAGCACTTTCTCATTTCTTCTATGCTGCCATTATACGTTCCATCATTGAGCCTTCAATGCCAACAGCTACTAAATCAGGAGGGAAAATGCTACAAAAAAAAATACAATTTGCGACGTTTTATTGATAAAATGTCGCGGATTGTGAAGACTTTTCGTGACGTTTTAAAACTTTGAATTTTCCACGACGTTTAATAAAATGACAAGAATTTGTAATACTTTTTGTGATGTTTTATCAATAAAACATCACGGAATAGAAGCCGCGAAGTTTTGTTGAATAAAATGTTGTTGTTGGGGTGTTAACACACTTTTTGCTCCGGGAGCAAAACGACATCGTTTGGTTTCTTTTGGTTTTGTTAAAAAGTCACAGCCGAGTCCCTCTCCCCCCCCATCCCACTTGTGTGCTGTTTCCTTCTCTAGATTTGCTTCGTCATCCGTTGTTTGCGTGTTGTTCGTCGAGCTGCTGCGTCTCCGGGCATTATGATCGTCTTCTCTGGTATATTTCATTAAGGTATTTTCATCTTCTCTCTATCTTTTTTAATGTGTTTTGAGGGATTGTTCATTTTCGTCTTCTCTCTATCTTACGTAACAACCATTGTTGTTTATGGATGCTGAAGACTACACTGTTTTGAATTAGTTGAGAGTATAATCTAGCTTATTGCACACATACTATAAGATCATTTCAAGGATCTCATCTTCAATACTTAAAGCAATTCCCAGTGGTATCATTAACCAATCTTAATTTTCTTTTATTCTAGGTAGAAGCATTAGTGATAGCATATTGATCGCACAAAAGCTCCTTAAGGAGAAGGATGGCCACATTAGCAAGAGAGGAAGCATAGTGAGAAGAATCCTTAGAGATCATAATGTAGCTTTTATTTTTGCTAATTTCCAATCCTGAAAGCTTAGAGAATTTGTCAATAAAGGTATTAATGCATTTAATTGAATGAGAGTCAGCTCTACAAAAGACTAAGATATCATAAACAAACAATACGTTTGTGATCTTTATTTGTTTGTATCCCTTGTGATTTTTGAAGTTGGATTGGCTCATAAATTAGAAGAAATTATTTAAGAGAGAAATTCAGCATAGATAGTGAACAAGTAAAGGGAAAGGGGACCCCTTAGCCTTATAGCCAATGCTCCTTTAATTAGTTTAGTTAATTCACCATTGACGAGAATTCGATAATGAGTGGCAATGTGCTATTTTATCCAATTTATACAAAGAGAGGGAAAACTAAATGCTTATAGGTGTAGATGATGAAATCCCTTTAGATAAAATTAAAATCCTTTTGGAGATCTATTTTCATAGTAGAATTCATATACAAACCTTTCCTGTGGTAGTTCTTTATAAGGTCTTGAACCATAATGATATTATCACTGATGGACCTATTTTGAATAAAGGAAACCTTTCTAGGATTGATAGTATATGGGAGTATAACCTTTAGTATATTAGAAATGAGTTTAGCTATAATCTTATAAAATACATTATTGTAAAACCTCGAAACTTTCCTTTCATTAAATAAAAATTTTCATGTTTGGTGAATAATATTTTCAGATGAATAGTGAATTTTTGTGGGACCTAACCTCAAAATAATGAAAAATATCTGAAATAAGTATTAGAGTTTAATAAAACAGAAACGAATCAAAAATAAGTCATACAGGATGGATTTGGGAGTTCTGAAAGTTTAGGACCAAAATGTCCTTTTTAGAAAGTAATAGGTACTAATGATTTTAAACTCATTTGAAAATATTGAAAGTATCCAATTAATAAGTATTGACCCTAATTAGAGTATTTCATGGTCAATTCGATGGTAAGATTGTTGTGGAATATTTTTGAAATTTAATTTGGTTAGTTGATGAATTAAATTTAATAAAGGACAATTTGGTCTTTTTACATGTCATTAAGGCTAATTTGGTCATTTTACATGGTTTTAGTGGAAAAATGAGTCCTTAGAAGGAAACCAATAGCAACATGAAATGTGGAAGCCATTAAATGAGCATTAAAAAGAATAAAGCAAGACTTTTGTCTTCATTTGAACATAAACATAAAAGACCAAACAAAAGGAAGAAAAGAAGAGAGAAGAAGGGACATTCAGCCAAGGAGGGAGAAGAAGAGGACAGCTACCATTTTTCATGGTTTTGGAACATAAATTGGAGAGATCTTGATCAAGTAGAGGTACTTATCAAATACCAAGAGATTGGAAGATAAATTTGTAAGTTTTCATAACCTAAATTTATAGTTTTGTGGCTTTTTAGTGGGATAGATTTATGTAAGATAAATGATGATTTTTGACTTGCATGGAGTAGATAATAAGTTTGGAAGCATTTAAGGGATGAATATGACAAGAGAAAGAATTATGATTTGTGAATGTTTGTATTTGGTTCTCGGATCACTTGAACCAGACATCTTGTTTTGACTATAACTTAGACTAAGACCTCTAAATTAAGTGATTCTAATTGGATATGAAACCTAAGACATATTAATAAAAATTCTTATAAGAGACCCTGACCTAGTTCTCACATTGGAATTCGAGATTAAAAATGGTGATCTGATGCTGCCCCTATGTTGGAGCAGCTTGTGATGTTTTGTGCATGTTTCTTGAATTAGAACTTCAAATGGTCAGATTTTTAATGATATGGACAATAGAGACATAGGTGAATGAATATCTAGTAGACCTCAAAGCCTAATTTGAATGTTTGCTATGTGAAAGTAAGGAACAAGAGGAGCTATAACTTTTGGACATAGGCCATATTCATGACTCATCATAAATCATCATGATGTGGTGAATTAAATTTAGTGAGATAGTGTTTTGATGAAATTGATAAGTTAATATGGGTGAAAATATGATTTTAATTGACTTGTAAGGTTAGAATTGGAAATAGAGAACAATAGGTTAGCTTTCAGTAGTAAATGGAAATACGATCAACTTACGCGTTACCCTATTAAATATTAATCTCGACTTCAATAAACCTAATTTATAGTGTTAATTTCTTATTTCCAAATTTGGAAATAAATGCCTAAGCGAAATGCACTTGTGTAGGTAAAGGAAAGGCACAGAATGCATGAGTGTGCTGGACGATAAGCTGCTTAACAGTGAGTGCATTTTAAATGTATTTTATGAAAATGATTTCCATACTATCGTGAAGTGAATATTGATTATGAGTTTTATGTGAATGATGCATTATAAATGAATATTGCTAGTACAATTTTATGTTTTTAGCAATATATTAATTGAAGTTTGAAAGTTAAATCTTATATGATTTGAGTTTATATTGAGATGATGTTATTGGTTGATAAAAAGGAAATAGTTTTTAGCCTATGATATACCGATAGGTTTTACACATATTAATATACTAGTATATGAAGGTTAATCTAGTATGGGTAAGTGATGTAGAACTGGCTCCGTAACTAGTGGTTGACTAGTTGCAGGTAAGGATGTAGAACCTGCTCTGTAACTACCGGTATATAGTGATTAACCTAGTATGAGTAAGTGAAGTAGAACTAGCTTCGTAACCAGTGGTTGACTAGTTGCAAGTAAGCGATATAGAACTAGCTCCGTAACTATTGATGTATAGTGGTTATCTTAGTACGAGTAAGTGATGTAGAACTAGCTCTGTCACTAGTGATTAACCAGTTGTAGGTAAGTGATGTAGAGCCAGCTCCATAACTTTATACGTCACTAGTGATTAACCAGTTGCAGGTAAGCGATAAAGAGCCAGCTCCATAACTTTATGCTTAAGGGTAACATTGTTAAGTCAAGAAGACTTCACGTCTTCTATTGATTCCAATGAAAGTCAAATAATAATAACAATAGAAGTGTATGAACTATTTTGATAAATTTGTTAAGTGTGCACATAAATTTAAGTGACACAAATCATCAAATCAAGATGATACTTAAGTAAAAGTTGAATAAGATGAAGCGTCTACGATGGATCAGACAAAGTGATCAAGTCTAAAGACACCAGACTAAGCATACGAATCTAAGCAAGACGATGTAATTGAAGAATGTGCTAGAACGTAAGTTAGTTGGAGTTGGTTACTGGACTTAACTAATAACCAAATCTAGAAGATTCTACAAGCAGATTTCACAAGAAGACTGTTGGAGATTTAGGTTATACATATTAGTTATAGTCGTAAACTTAAAAAAAAAGAAGAGAGAATTTTGAATGTACAAAACATACTTAGAGAAATTCTGTACTTAAGTGCTCACACTGTGAAAAATATCCTGAAAGAAAAGAAGGAAAGGAAGAGAACAAAAACATTTGTAACGTGAGTATGAAAGCTCGAAATAATATCTTTTTGAGTGAAAGAAAGTCTAGAGCCTGAAGAGGCTAAGAAAGCAGATAAAGAATACTTGTTGAAAGAGACATGAAGAGGCTCTGCAAGTGTAGAAGTAGTACTTGTAACATTGAAGGAGATAGTGAAATCTCAGAAAAACTCTAAGGACTAGACATAGCCTAAGGTTAAGTATGAACTAGTATAAATGGCGGAGTCAAATTCTCTAACTCTTACCTATTTAATTTTCTTTTTGTTAGAGGAATAGATACTAATTTCTGCTGTTGCATTACTCATAAAATTAAGTGCATTGTTTTGTAATCATCTGAATTTGTCAAGAAAATCAAGAAGATTTTAAAGATTAATATATTAGATGATTTAACACAATTCAACCCTCCTTCTTGTGTATTTTACATATTATACGTGATTTCTATATTAACAATTGATTTACTTCAGTTGGTATCAGAACAAGTTTCCTAGAAACATTGTTACAAAGTGAGGACAAAGATCCATGACTGAATCACATGTTTTTATAGCAGAAGTGCCTTAGTCTCAACGCCCCCTGCATTCAATGGTGAAGACTATCATTATTGGAAGGACAGGATATGAATCTTAATAGAATCCACACACATTGATCTTTGGGATATCATTGAAAGTGGTCCTTATAACCCAACAGACAGCGAAGGGAAAAACATCTCTTGGGACTAATGATTGGTTGATCAGAAAATTCGCTTTCAATTAAACTCAAAGGCCAAGTTCTTTTTAAGTTGTGCTTTAAGTAGAAGTGAATATGATAAGGTTCATGGATGTGAATCTGTAAAGGAAATGTGGGACACATTAACCATTGCACATGGAGACACAAACTAGGTAAAAGAATCTAAGATTGGTATTCGTGTTCATCAGTATGAGTTGTTTAAGATGAAAGATGATGAGACTATTGATCAGATGGTTGGACAATTCCAAACAATTATTAATGGATTTAAAGCTCTAGGGAAAATCTACGATAGTCAAGATCCTGTTAGAAAGATTCTTAGAAGTCTTCCAAAAAGATGGAGACCCAAAGTAACAAAAATACAAGAGGCCGAGGATTTAAGTAAGCTAAAGCTAAACTAATTGCTTATTCACTAAAAATCCATGAAGTGGAGCTTGATGCATAAGATAAACCTAGAAGGGATAAATTTCTTACATTGAAGGCTGGTTAGAAGAATCAGAAGATGTAGAAAAATAGAAGTACATCTTCAAAAGCATACAAAATTGAAGAAATCAAGATTAATGATACTAGTGAATCTGATCAAGAATCAAGTGAAGATGAAGATGAGCTATCCTTCATTTTAAGAAAGATTAGAAGGATGTGGAAAAAGAAATCAAGGGGAAA
>JAOSBO010000006.1:28675335-28686923 GCA_027563915.1 Erythroxylum rotundifolium
AACAAACTACTCCCCTTTGAAGCCCATTGAACTCAAGCCATTGCTACATCTTCAAGAGGAAATGGTGCTTAGCCAAGAATTGCTTCGGGAGAACTCACAACCGGAAACCCTCTAAGAGCATCCATGGTAGCAGCAGAGATAATGAATGTGGCGACAGAAAAATGGAAAGAAGTGAACGATGATGGTCAAGTGGAGAGGAAGAGTCGTGAATGTGTGTATCCTCTGTAAGCTTATTAAAAATTTTGTTTTTTTTTCTTTTCTCTTCTATTGGCTATAACCTAATTTGGTAGGTTTTTAAACGAAAGATGCTGGGTTGGGTTGCACAATAAGTGATTTTTTCAAAATTGGTCCGGGTTTTCGAAGGTTCACCGCGGCTACAAATGTTTTTTGTCACGACGAACTTTTCCCGAAAGTTTTTGATCTGTTGCTGGTTCCTTCGCCGCAGCGAAAGAATTAATCTTCGCTGTGGTGAAATTTTCTCGAAAGTTCAGGCTGGATTATGTGTGTTTCACCGCAGCGACAAATCCATTTCACCGCAGCGAACTTCCTATTGCGCCTCATTCTCTCGCTGACTTCACTTCAGCCTTCTTTCATTCCACATCTTCTTCTTGACTTCCTTTTCCTTGAGTCTCCTAACTACAATTAAAAAAATGGTAGTTTGCAGTATCAATTGTTCTCAAAAAATTAATTAGTGCAATGAATACTGATTTGTAACAATTTTTACCTTCAAACTACATAAAATAAAAGCACACACTCAAGAATCAATTTAAGCACAAAGGCTAGAGATAGGAGTCAAAAAGTATAGCAAAAGTCATGAAAATGTTGCCAATTTATGTAATAAACTTGGGCTCAACCAACTTTCAAAGGGTTGATTTCTCCTCCCAAGTTATGATCATTAAACCATAAATCATAAACCTTAATTAAATTATTGAATTTACAATCTCTTAATTGAAAAAAGGCCCACAATTCTAATTAGATCTTAAGCCTTCTAATAGACTATCAAGTCCTCACATGAGATCTCTCTTCGTATAAATTACTAATTTGATTACTTGAATGACCTATGAGAATGTCTAACTCTCATTACCCAATCTAATTGTTTTGCTATCAGCTTACTTTCTCGATTTGTTACCAAAGCATGCAAATACAATAAGTAATCACAACACCCAATGAATTAACATCATACATAAATTAGGAATATATCATACATCCCTCAAAGTCAGCAAGCATCTGACATTTATCTAAACTTGGATATCACCCTTAACAGCAAATTTCACCTAGCTGTTTCTTCTCGATCGTGTTCACACTTTAGTAATAAAAAGTTGTTACTTGTCTTTACTTTAAAATAATGCTAGTTATTATAAGTATTTAACATTTTATATTATTTTACAATTTATGTTATTGATTAATACTAGTTAGACATTTATTTCTATTTATTTGATGTTTGATAATTGTAAATTGTAATTGAAGCAAAGTCTCAGTATCATAAAATTTTATCTTTACTTTAGAGTAATGTTAATTGAAATAGGTGTTATATAATTTCATATATCATTTAAAGCAAAGACTTGATGTGCATTAGTCAATACTAGAAATGATTATATTAAAGATGAACTCTCAATGAAAGACTTAAAGGATAGTTTAATTTAAAGTGGGAAACACAAGACACTAGAGTGCAATCAATATTTTTTTTCTTTTTGTAAAGTTAAATGTATCAACAATTTCAAAAAGTAATAGAATACAATAAGTAATTTTATTACAACTCCATCTCTTTACCTATGCACTATTCTCTTATCTACCATTGGTTATCCCTAGCCCTCATTATAAAGGCACTTTCTTAGTGTTTTGCAAAGTACAACACTATTTTTTTTCATTGCTTAATATCTATATCTTTATAAAGTGTAGACTAAATTCCTCTACCTTTACCTTTAGGGCTATTTTCTCTTTTAATTAACTGAATGTTTCATTTGCCAACTGTTGTTTGGATCTTTTCGTACCTTTAAATAAATTATTGTGTCTTTCTTTCCATATCATGTGTTGGCAACGTCTAAACATCAAAAAAATTATATTCATATTACCTTTGTCCTATTTCTTAAACTTGATAAACCATTATAGAATATCATTAATTGGTGATCTCTATTTGTACTTGACATACACTTAAGGCTTCTCCCCGTATTTCCTATGAGTAGTCACATTAAAAAATATATGAGCTTCTGTTTCATTTTGGGTATTGCTTAGGTAACAAGTTTCTCTATGTTAGGAAATTCCAATCTATCTATATTTGGATTTTTTCATAACACATTAACCAACGATGTATGGAGATCTTTGGTGGAAGAGTCTTATCACACTTAGTGGAAAAGTCTTAACCTATACTACTTTGACCCACTAATCTTTTTGGTTTCTTTAGCTAAGACTTTTCCTATAGATGGAATTTATAAATTTGTTCTAAGAATGGAGAGCCAATTGTAGGCATCCTTCCTTTTTGGGTCAGGATTGTATCTAGGTAGGATGTAGAGTGATTCATCTAAGCAATTCCCTTATTGATTGCCATCTATCCACTAACTGACTGTTACATCCTTTGAAACAAAATTTGTTTATTCTACATTGATTTGGTCTGCACTCAGAACTCTTATTAAGCTCCAATTAACCTATTGAACTTTTTATATATCCTAATATATTGTCTTTATTTTTTCCATCGATGATTTAAGTAGTTTGTCTTTTCCTACTTCTCTTGTAGCTCCCAGAACCTTTTCTTCCTTAGGTACAAGGAAAGGATCCATTTTTCCAAGTATTCCTTATCAGTAAGGATCTCCTATTGAAATTAAATTACTCATACTGAATAGTAGCACACCCAATCCGCTTTCTTTAGATTTGCATACCTATTTCCATCTAACCTTTTTATATATATTCTATTTAAAGTTACTGCCTATAAGAATTGAAACATCATCTTCTTCAAGGTTCTAATTAAGCTAACAAAACTCGCTACTAATAGAATAAGTTGCTTACTTTAAGAATTTATCATATTTTGAATTTTTTCAATAAAAAGGTGCATTTGTGGTGATTATGAGCCTTAGTTATTTAAATTAGGGGGAAAGGCTTTTATCCTATAATTCAGTTATTATTGAGCTCAATGGAATAGGTGTTGTGCACTTTTTTCTTATGAGATGAAGCTCTTTTATTTGTTGATTGCTAGTCTTGATATATCCTTGAATGCTTGCATTTTTTTTATCAAAGTTGAATATTGAATGAACATAGGATTTTGAGAATAAAAGCAAGTCTTTTGCAAACATTAAGTGAATAATTTTTTAGGTGTTTGCACTTATTATGATATTGGAATGCAAGTCGCTAAGCATTATTATGTTTCAACAACCTTAATAATACCTCCATGCATAGAACATATAGTGACAAGGGATATCCTTGTCTAATTCCTTTCTTTCCTTTAAATAGATTAGATGATTCCACATTTACTCATTAAGAAGGACGAAGATGCGATACATATATTTATCCAATTTCTGAACTTCATAAGAAATTTGAAGACCTCTAGTATTTGTTCTATAAATTTCTAGCTTAAAGAATTATAGGCCTTGTGAAGGTAAACCTTTATTTCACAATTGTTATTATACTTTTTCCTTGAATAACCTCTGAATAGTTCCTACAATAGTAGGTTGCTATCTCCTATATGTCTCCCTTCAATGAAAGTTTCTTATACCAAGTTAATGATTAGGGCGAGAGCTTTCCTCATCCTTTTTGTAAGGATTTTAGCTACTTCCTTATAGAGGAAATTACAACATAAGATAGGTCTAAAGTCCTCTAGGGATAATAGATTAGAGATTTTAGAATTAAGCAAATAAAAGTTTTTCTTATGGCTTTAGGTAACTTACTTAAATAAAAAAAATTCTTGGAAAGATTCAATGACCATGTCTTTGATTGCTAGCCATTCTTCTTGATATAATTTCCTATTAAAACCATTAGGCTCTAGTGTCTTTTTAGGGATCATCCAAAAACTGTTTGTTCTATCTCTATGATTTAAAAGGAGAATTGTGGTATTAGCATATCTCTTTTGAAAAATGATTGGAAATGAATGAGATTAAAATAGGTGTTGAAGAGTAACTATTAGTTTGAGCTCCTAAAGTATACCTAAAATAAGAAAAGATAACCACCTTAAGCTAATTGTAAGATGAAACTCTATAGCCTCTTGATCTAATAGGGAACTAATTCTATTTGCATTCCTTGTTATTGAGATTAAACTATGACATTGTTTTGTATTCAAATCTCCATTTAACAAATTGATTCTTGCCTTTTCCTTAATAAGGAATTATGATTTAATAATGCATCTATATAGTTGTCCACAGGTTTTTCTCTTTGTCCAACTATTTTTTCCCTTAGGTGATTATAGACTTGTTATATATTTAACATCACTACTTTGGTAAGTCCTACCTTTTTTTGTATCCAAGTAAAACTCCCTCTTCATCTTTTTCAATTTTTCTTTTATAATTTTCCAAATCTCTTACTTCCTTTTTCATTCCCCTCTTAATGGCTTCTATAAAAAAATTTATCCATGAAATAATTATTAAATCTAAACGATACATGTTTCCTTACATTTAAGAAAATGTTTTTGATCAAAATTGGTGAATAATCTGACCTATAAAGTTTCCAAGAAGCTTGCCTTGATTTTTAGGAAACCATTCAACCATTCTTCATTCACAAACTTCTTTTCTATATTTTTTCATAAGAACTGTGTATCTGATTGTATATTATTCCATATATAAAACATCCTTTTAAGCTTAAGTCTACAATACGCTTCTTAACCATACAATCACTAAAATCTAATGAGAAGTTCCTTAAGTTTGCATTGCCTTCCACCTCAAATCATTTTTTGATGCTATTAAAATCTACTCACCATCTAAGGGTTTTGATTGTTTTCTCTAACTTTGATTAGCTCACTCCAAAGTTCTTCCCTCTGGTACCTATGATTAAAACCATATAGAGAGGTCACCTTCATTTCTTTATTCTCTTTTTGAAATAAATTCCTTGTATGAAGATGTTTAGAACTCAATTTCTAGATTCCTCTCTTCTTTTGACAAAAATTACTATTACTCTTCCATTATGATGTTGATTAAGTTTAAGATCATAGATTACTAATTATCTTTTGACTGTGGCTTCATGAGCTTCTTTATGATAGTTTAATGTCCAAAATATCCATAACTACTATTTTATTTCTAAATAATGAAATCGTTAATAAGACGTTGTTTACTAAGGCTATTCATTCATCTTATATTCTAAACAGGCTAATGTTATTGATTTGGGGGGGAGGGAGAGGTTTCAATGATGCTCCTTCCTTCCTCTTTCTCCTATTAGCTCTTTTTTTTATGACTTATCTAAATCTAGGATCTCTTAGTCGTGTTTTACTAAGGGTGTAAATCACCGTTATTATTTGTCTTCTCTTTTTCTCCCTTCTCAGTTTCTGTGGTGTTTAACTCCATTCTTAAAAGTCTTTTCCTCTTATCACTTTTTTTGTGTTAGAAAGATCACCTTTAATATTTGAGCTATTTCCCTCCTTTTTGGGCCCTCTGTTAACCTATTAATACTCCCTTTCTCTTTTAAACCTCATTATAATTATTTAGTTAATTCCCCCGCGGGACTTCTAGAATCACTTCTATTTCCTTAATCTGCTTTTCTTTTTCTTTTTCCAAATTTACCAACTCCTCATAATCACCCTTTTAAATTTCCTCCTTGTTTCCCTCTATATTTTCCCTTATAACATTTTTTTTCTACTAATATGATGCTTTTATTGTATCTCCAAGTAGCTCCTTTCCCTCTCCCTGTCTTATTATTGGGAACATATCATGGGATCTCTTGTGCCATTTATCTAAACACATAAAAATGCATACTCGATCCTTTTATATAAATTTACTATCTCTTCTACATAAAGAGGGACAACAACGTTGCTTACTAGCCCACTCAGTCTTCTTATTGATTAATATTATAGTGGCACTGCATACAGCTTGATCTATATTGGAATTTTATCTCTTTTGTTGTTCTCCATCTTCAATCTTAATCTCGATGATTGAAGAAATAACGACCAATTTGATACGTGCCAAGGTCCCCCTGCACATCCTCCTTCACAATGGCTTATTTCCTAAACTTGAAAATTATGAAATTGTCTATTACTAATAATACTTCCATTAACCCTCTAGACTTCTGAGCTCTTGTTTCCCACTCTTTTACTATCAAAAAGAGTTTTACTATCAAAAAGCTTAGCCTTTTCTTATAGAAAAATCTAACTAAGATGGTTGCCTCAACTTAGACACCATCTTTAAGGATTTGAATATTTGTTGCCACCATACATTATCCTTCCTCTATTGCAAGAGGTGTGTAACATAAAGCCTCACCACTTCCTTTATTGATAATTTGTCTCCATCTCCTACTAAGTTTGTTTTTCAAGGCATTTCCTTGTCCATTTGCAACATTTCCAAGTGAGTAGGTCATTTTAGGTGGTAGGGATAAAAATAACTTTTCATTCTAATTGGGCTCCTATGGAATTTTCTCCATATCTCTTTAGAGTTTCCTCCTATCAGTGCTTTTGCTTTTTTCTTAAAAACAATTTTATTACCTTAAATTACAAGAGGGAAGTTTGAGCAGGAAAAATATGAGGAGTAAATGTCCTTTATACCCATCTTCAAGTTATGATTTGAAGTTGGAAATAAAGAAACCGCTAAGAAAATCAAGGTGCTAGAGAAGACGGGAAAATTCTTGATTATATAATGACTCTTTGGGGGATAAGAAAAAGAAGATGACAAATAAGGATGATAGCTAGCGTGAATGAACAATGAAGCTAGAAAAAGGTCAATCATTTAATTAGAAGGAGTTGGAGGGAGGTTGGAGCAAGTCCTTCTTAAAAAAAAAAGCACTTAGATTAAGTATTATAGAAAAAAGAATCTTGATATTAACTGAAAAGAATTCAATAATTTTCTTTTAAAATGTTAGGAATAAATACTTTATCGTCAAAGATTTTAAGTGTATCAATATTATCCAATGAATTATGAAATTAAAAGTATAAATATAATTTTGAATTCAGATGATCTTTAAAAATTTTAAGACTAAACACTTATTTCAATTTAAAATTCAAATTAGAGTTAATAATTTATTTAGCGTTAAATCTTCTTTAATTTTAAA
Organism: Erythroxylum rotundifolium; assembly: GCA_027563915.1. Lineage (NCBI taxonomy): Eukaryota > Viridiplantae > Streptophyta > Magnoliopsida > Malpighiales > Erythroxylaceae > Erythroxylum > Erythroxylum rotundifolium. The sequence goes on from JAOSBO010000006.1 coordinate 28,682,506, forward strand.
TATTTTAAAATTTTCAATTAATTGAAGGGTACCTTCTATCCCCTAACAAATTTATTAAAATTTAACTTAAAATAACTTATATAAAAGTGTTTAAAAATATATATCTATTTTAGATTAATGAAACTTTAGAATATCATTAGATTTTTTAAAAAATTAAATAATATTAATGAACAAGTAAACATGACAAAACTTTAAAAGGGACACCCAATAATAGGTGGTGAACCTTCAAGCTCATCAAACATGTTAAAACACTAAATTACATTAAAACATCTCCTAAGCATATACTATTAACTGCTACCCTCTCTATAAGCCTCTTTCTTATTTTATTCTATAGTTGTCTAGTTTCAAATTAATCCTCTAAGCCTTAGCAATCTTAGGTTACAATCTCTAACTTCTTTACTTAAAACTACTTGCTTTCTTATCCATTGTAGCAGTTTAACCAGCACTTACTGTTTATCCTTTTTTGCACCTTTAAAACATTTGTCATTTCTCTCCATCATATCTTACACATACAAGAACCAAAGGCTACCATATGTCCCCTTTTGATATACTCCTCGAGGAGCATAACCATTACAAGAACTTAAGACAATTTAGCTAGCCTTATCAAGTTGATAGTATTTTAGTGGCTATCTCAATATCATCCAAGAGAATTCATAGTTAAAGAATAAATGAAAAATAGTTTCAGAGTCTTCATTACAAAGTTGACATCTAATTTGTTAGGTTTAGGAACATTAACCTATTTATAATGCTAAGTTTGTTTCTAAGAGGGTGAGATTTAAGCAACTAGTAAGGATATCCTTTGTGACCAAAAGGTCACGGGTTCGAGTCACGAAATATCATTTTTATAAAATGTAAGGGTAACGCTATGTACAATTGAAGACCTTACCCTGACCCTTCAAAGTGTGAAGTCTTGTATATTGGGTTTTACCCTTTTTCATAATCCTAAGCATGTTTTTAGCTATTAGTTTTATAAGGAAAGCAACCTTAAGTAATAAATTTTTATTCCAAATTACCCTTTAATTTCGACCAATCTACATTTTAACTTTAGAATTGATAGGGTATCTCTTTAGTATTCTATTCATGAGTTGATTGTTCAATAAAGGCCCAATCACTCTCCAATTATCAAAGTATAGAGAGGATATTTCCCTACTTCCCACTAAGCTTTTAAAATTATCAACTAACTTATTCCTTAGTTCAAATAGTTGGAATGTACATTATAAGAAGGAAGGCCTATAAATAATCTCATATATGCTTTTACCCTTATAGAAATGTGAATGGACACATCTTATCCATAGAGTCTCTTTACTATCCTTTAGTTTCCACAATCTCTTGGATATGAAAACTTGGTTGCTAATATTTATAGGTGTAATTCCAAACCCCCATTTTGTAATTGGTTTACAAAATTCACCTAAGAAACCTTAGAATTAACCTAACTGTTAAGCTCACCTAAACCAAGGAAGCCCCTAATCAACTTTCTAGAGCTTTGGAGAGTTCCTTAGACAGTAACATATTTGATGTCTGATGCATATAGAGAGAGTTTAATACAGACTTTATCAATTAGACTCTTGCAACATATATTAATGATTTGTTACACCAATTGTCCAATCTCCTTTAGAGCTTTTCCAATAGTGTAACGAAATCTCTTAATTAAAGTTTCCTTGTAGATATTGGCAACTAAACATAACTAATTGGAGTGTGTTTTACCAAAATGCCAGTGATAATTGAAATCTAATTTGTATAAAGGATATCGCTGTTAAAGATTAAGATATAGCTTATGTGTTTAATCCTTACCCATACAACTTCTTAAAGGTATAAAGAGTAGTCAACGGGGTACTTACAGAATTTTCATGAGCTTTTGAGAAAAGTAGGAGGTTACAAGCAATTGAAAGGTATTAAAATCTTCATCCTGAGAAATTTCACGTTTCAACATTCTTATCAATGTTTCCATGTATAGAATGAATAAGTATAGGGATATAAGGTTCTTTTGTCCTAATAGTCTTCCCCTTTTAAACATCTCTATTAGTTTTCCATTAATGAGCGCATTGAATGATATAACTATTATGTATAATTTGATCCAATTCTTAATTTTGTTAAGGAAATCAATCACTTCTAGCAAATTAAAAATAAACTACTACCCTATTGAGTCATTTGCCTTATGAAAGTTATGGTACAATTTTGTGGGGGATTTGTTTATTATATCCTCTAACGAGTTGTCACCTATTAATATGTTCTCCCAAAATACACCTTAGGTCTTGCTAATATGATGCTTAATAGATTTCTTTAACCTTGAAACTTGTAGGTTTTAGATGATTTTGCAAAGTAAATTATGACATGAAGTAGTTATTTACTCCTTTAAGGTACTTGAATTAAGGGGTCTTGGGAATAAGAAAAATAAATATCTCCTTGAGCAACTGTTCCTTCTCAAAGAATTCCATAAATTCTTATGTAACCAAGTTCTTTATCCAGTGCTATGCCTTTTAGAAAAAGCACCCATTAAATCCATCTAAACTTAGGGCCTTCTTTTGGTTCATCTCAAAGACCACTCTCTATGTCTAAAGAATTAAAAGGACTACTCAAAATATATATTTCTTCCTCAGAGAAATGATTCTAGGATAATTCATATTGAGGAAGTAGCAGGAGCAGTTGTTTATAAGGAATTATTGAAAAGGGCATAAGCTTCACTTTTAAGCTCCTCCTTGCACTAGTAATTCTCCCATTCCCCACCACTAATAAGCTAATTATATTTGTGTTCTTTCTATCGATAATAGCTTGGTGGAAAAGGACTAGTATTTCTATCCCTTTTCCTAAGCCATAAGCATCTAAATTTCCATTTGAATAGTGAGTTGAAGTTCCTTACAACCTTGGAATATGACTTAAAAGTTTTATTTTCCTTATTGAGCTAGTAGGGATCCCCTAGATTTTTATACTTCCACCTTTAGTATTGGTTTTGTGGTTGAGGCTTTCATCTAGGGCTATGCATTGCTTCTAATATTCAATTTTAAGTTCCTCTTGATTAGATCAAACTTTCTAACATAATATAAGCTTTTGTGTCTAGTTATAGCTTAGATATCCCTTTTAGCATAGCCTCCTCAAATCTTTCATCACTTAAGGAAATTATTAAACTTGAAGGGGGCATTTTCTTATACTCATACTGAATATACCTCCTATGATTATATAGGAATGGTCAAAGAACAAGGGCATTATAAAGATGGCCTTTTTCTCTTTAAACCTCTTTAACTATTTCTCATTTACCAAGGATTTGCCTACTTTCTTACTTATGCTCCATCCTTGGCTTTATTTACTCCAATAAGTATAAAAACACCCTTAAAATTTTAGATTAGTCATGCCTAATTGTCTACGCATTATTTGAATTTCTCTTTGAAATTTTTTTAGCACAAATTACCTGAAGCTTCAGAGGTATAAAGAATATTACTAAAGTCGCCAAGAATAAAAGAAGCATCCTTATTACTAATCTGAATCCTAAAGAGATCACTTTATAATACTCATTATTAAAATGCAAAATAAGATCCATATAAAAAGGAAACATCTCCCTTTACACTTTCTTGAAAGAATTGCATCTACAAATGTACTAATTAATAACTTAATTATATATTTATTAACTTAATTCTACCATTGTGATGGTACTGATAAGTGTGAATTGCATCATGTTTTAGGGCTTAGTTTGATATGTATTTAATTGTTAATTCAACCATTTAGTATATGTTTAGGTTAGAATTGTGTTAGTTTGTTAATTATTTATGTTTTAAGTGTTTTATGGGTTAGTACAATTCTTTGACCTTAGTTATTATGTTTTTGAGGTACCTTGATGTATTTGTTAGTATTTCAGGGTCAACATCAAAGAATGGAGAAGTTTAAGAGACATTAGGGCTGAAACAACGGCCCAAGATCGTGATACAATAGGCCACGATTATGACAGAAGCACTAGAGTTAGCTCGCGATTGTGGCCCATATGCACGACCATGATAGAAGCCCAAAATATGGCCCACGATTGTGTCCTACTTTCCATGATCATGACAGAAGGCTTAAATGTGGCCCACAATCATAGCATGCAGGCTATGATCGTAGTATGCATTGTACAAACACAGACATTCAAAAATTTCAAGTTTTGACAAATTTTTTAGACCTTTTTGACCTCGAAAAAACCCTAAGGTCGCTCAGAACACAAAAGGTATTTAAAGAATAAGGAAAAGGAGAGGAGAGAACATTTGTCACTTTTGAGAGAAACCTTAGAGTGAATTATCAAGAGATAGAGAAAGAGAAGAACGGAGAGAGAAAAGGAGGAGCTAATTGGATTTACTTCCCAGATCAGCAGTTTCCCGATGTGTAACATCCCACCCCCTACAGGAAGGGTAGAATAGTAATTTGGCATAGGATGAGAGTGATTGGGCTTAATTAGG
>JAOSBO010000006.1:28718082-28743793 GCA_027563915.1 Erythroxylum rotundifolium
GGAGAGAAATTTAAACTTCACTCCCATTTTCTTCTTTCACCAATTCAAAATTTTCACTTCTTATATCTCTAACCCACAAAATTCTCTCCCTATTCTCTACAACTCTTCATTTTTCCTCTAGATTCTTGGTATCTTCTTCATCTCTTTTCTTTAATCATACATTCCTTCATGTTTTTCATGCATTAATCATTCCAAAACACAAAGACTAAGGAAAGATTTTGCTCTCTCTCTCTAAAATACGAATTTCAATCTTTTTCTCTCATTTTTGTTTATTTTCTTCTTGTAATGGCACCACTAAGGAAGATGACGGCTAGAAAATCGGTCGACGAACTCTGCTTGCAAGTTTTCGGTGAAGGTAGGCCCAACTTAGCGGTAGCTTATCAACCTCCATTCCTGAATTACTTGGAAGAAGAAGGAACGTGATTCCGAGACCGTAGATCTAGAGTAATCGTCACTCCTCGATATTTTGATTTTAAATTGTAATTGAGAAATTAACTGCCAACATAGGTTGGAATAGGTTTATTCAGTGTAACATACCTAATTACGCTACTATAACTCAAGAGTTTTTCACTTCAGTCAAGTATAACTCTAAATTAGATGTTTTCTAGTTTAGGTTGGAAATATTTTTAAACTTGATTTTCCTATCATGCGTGAGATTTTCAATTTGTCAAAAAAAAAAGGATGGTCATGCTGATTTTGATATCTATTCTTATTGGAAAACTTTAACTGATGAATAACACTTTGGTTTACATAATGCACCAAATTCTCTAATCCGGAATGTTGAGCATTTACTTTTACACAAATTCATGTGCTTGACTATGTTTAATAAAATGGAAATCAACAAATGCTCGGCTACCCACGTTGAGCCTTAACCTTTTGTTTCTTGAAAACACCTAAAAATTTAAAACTTTAAACCCATTTTCCTACCTTTTCATAAGCTTAGTAAAGTATTAAGTAAAACATTAGTTGGGTTTGTGTGAAATTCTTACCGAGAGCAGTTAAGTATGTCTTTGTGTGTGGAGTATTTGTACACAATGCTAGTTTTGATTCATTGTTTTTCCACGTATGAAGGAAAAGAAAGAAAAATGAGAAAAAAAAAGAAAAAAGGAAGGAAAAGAAAAAGGCAAAACAATCGAGTAGCATTACAAGTAGAAAAAGGAAAAACAATCGAGTAGCATAAATGAGTACAAAGTACTATATTAGTTATGTTTAGACAACTCAGAGTTATGTTTTGTTATCTCATTGTATCCATTTTGCACTTTACTTATAATTCTGCTTAACCATCTTTCCTCTCTTTTTAACAACCTTAACCCTTACCACACTATAACCTTAAACAATTCCTTTTCATCTATTTATGCATGTAATACTTGTAGAGTAGAATTGGTGTATTAGCAAGCCTATGGTAGTGTAGTTTCCTAATGGAAGTTTGGGCAAGACACTAACCCTTAAACACTTGAGAGAATTAGTTAAAACCGTGCGGGAGATTCATTTGTGCATCTTTACTTATCTTTGAGTGATTGTGTGAATTGTGAGTTTGCTTATGTACACTAATGAAAAACTAGTCATAATATGTGCATTAAATTTATATTAGAGTTGGCTTGAATTTGAGGGATTATATGTTTTGATCTTTGTGAAAATGAAGTGATAGAAATGATTAGTTTTATTTATTTTGCTTGAGGACAAGAAAAGATTCAAGTGTGAGGATGTTAATAGGTGTGCATTATTACTTGTTTTTATAGCTAATTAACATGTGTTTCTAGCATAATCCTTTTTTATTGTTCTAGTTTAGGATTCAGTTTGCATGTTTTCATTAAGTTTGACTTCCACTGTTGTTCTTCTGTGTTTGATGTTAATTAAGGGTAAGAATTGATTATTTTTATGTAGGAAGAAAGAGAGAGCATCTTGGAGGGTGAACGAATGATCAAAGAGGAGAAGAGAAAAGGAGTGCATCTGTGACCAATTCCCATAATTGTGAGAATCATGCAAATTCCCACTGGCGTGGGAATTATAATCCGAGACTTGATGCAAGGCTTTATTAAACAATAGTTTTTTAGACTATTTAAGCATCATTAGACCTCCATCTTTAGGAGAGATGACACCCATCTATAGAAATACCATCCTTCAGTAAAGAATACATGAGCTTTGAGGAAGGATTAAAGATAAGGATCATCATCAAGAATAGGCAAAGTAGCACATCAACATAAAAATTCCAGATTTTGGCAAAGAAGAGAAGAAGTCTTATAGTCAATTTTTTGTCACTTTGATTTCTTCTAGTCCTTACAAAATGGTTTATTTGAATGCTGATGTTGTTGTGGAGCCATGCTAGACTCATTTCATTTTAGCGTTTCTTTTGGACCTATTGTGTTGAACCCCTATTTTAGTGAATTGAATGAAGTGTCTTTGATGATTGTTTCATCTAATTGTTATCTTACAACAAATCGAGAGAGTGAGTAAGATGAAATATGTTTAGGATTGTACAACAAGAGTTGGTGACCTGTAGACATACAATTGTCATGTTAATTGAATAGTTAAAAGAGAGATCTCGGCTAGTCAATTGGTCACCCGTAGGACAGTTTAATAACTAGTTGAATCAGTAGAGTCATTGGGTAAGTTGAGAGATCGTCCAATTCATTCCTATTAATTTGATTAGGGACAATTAGTTACAGTTTGAGAGAGGTTTAATACATGCGGAAATCTAAGGTGAGACATAATTCAATCGATAAAATAGGAGGGAGACAAAAAAAGGAAAAAAGTATTCTCTAGTCTTAGATTCTTGAATTCCAATTTCTCAATAATTGTGGTATTGTTCTTCATTTATTATTAATTTTTTAGTTTTAATTTAATTTTCTAGACTATTCACATTTAACAATTTAGTTCCTTAAACAAATTTGTTTGTAAATTAAATGGTGTCTGGGCATCAATCCCTATGGGATCGATATCAGCTCTTTTTAACTACAAGTCATGACACCCGTTCACTTGTGATTTTTTAGCATAAAATAAATAGATAAGCTTTACTATTAAGAAGTTTTTGGTGCCGTTTCCAAAGATTGATTGTTCAGCCTTGTATTTAAGTTAGATTACTTTGACTTTAGAGTTTTTGATACTTTTCCTTATTTATTTGCCGGTGCGTGAACACAAGGGACTCGCAAAGATCAACAGAATTTGGTAACGCATCTAGAAATCTTAGAATGAGTAATGAGACATCTGAAGAGATAGATGCTGAGAAGAAATAGAAAAAACAATGATGGAAGACAATTATTATACGATGCAAGGAACTTTTGCAAATTATAATGAGGTGTGGTGTGGTTGGGGAAGTACCAATTTTTGTTAGAACATGTACATTGTGGAACGACAAAACCACCAAATTTTTTATTGGTCCAAGAATGCAACTACTCACATGGGACATCAAGACCTATTTGAATTTTAATAAGATTGATTTGGAGCGATGCAGCGTAAGTTGGGCAAGTTTAAGGAGATGTTTTGTTCCAAACTAACAGATATGGAAGAGAACCAAAAGAGGATGTTTTCTAGCCCAGAGGAAAGTCGTAAGAGAATGGAAAAGAATTTCAATCAAGATTTGAAAAATCATGCCACTTCTATTCACAACCTGGAGAATTAAGTAAGATAGCTATCCCATGAATTTGGTATGAGAAGTCTGAAGACTTTCTAAACAATATGGAACTATATCAACGAGAGCAATATAAGGCTATCACACTTAAAAATGGGGAAGAACAAGAAGAACCAATGGAATACTATACTTAACCTTACCTTATAGGAGACCAAGAAACCAAGATAGAGGATGAAGAAAAGGATGAAAACCTTCCCTATTATTCACCATTTTTGCATATACCGCATGTGAACATCAAAATATCTTGTGTAGATGTTCATGAAAAGAACTCTATCTTCTTGATTGATGATTATTAAGAGACATTCAACATGAATGATGCATTTAAGAATTTAAAGGATAATAACTCACTCAGGATAATTGATGTGTTTGAATCTTTTGGAGAACAAATGGATGAAGAATAGATGACAGTAGAAATCAAGTTTGAAGAAGTTATGAAAGTCTATTTGTTAAGCTAAAGAAGCAGAGGAGGAGAAAGTGATTAAGGAAGAAAGAGAGCAACTCACCTTTGTACAAGACAAACTGTTGAATTTGACGGAAGAGTCAGGGAGTTTCGTTGTTCCTCTTTTTATTGACAGTTTATTAATTAAAGTACATTGATGAAATTAATTGTTTTTTTCTTAACTTTATCAATATTGTCCTTATGATCTTTTTGCAATTTGTAGATTACCTACAAGCTATAAAACTGATGTTGAATGAAAAAGGTTGAAGTAAGCCGCTTATAATTGATCCTAGAAGAGTTTCCACGGAAGGAGAGTCAAGCTATTAACGTTAAGAGAAGCGCCTTATAGGAGGCAACCTATAGGAGTCCAATATCCTTTAATTATTTTTGTTTAGTTATTTGTTTGCTTGAATTCTTCAATTATGATCATGTTTGAATTGAGTTTGATTAACATTAATTTGCTTGTTGTTTGAATTTCAATTTTTTTCCGTCTCAAATTTCTTGTTGATGATATTATCTTAATGTGTTTGTAGGTTTTGGGATCATGGAGAATAAATGTAACGTTGGAAGAAGGTTTAGAAATGGAAGAATCACCAATTCCTATGTTGGTGGGAATTGAAGTGATTCCCACAGGCATGGGAATTCTCTTTTAAAACTCTCTCTAGAAAGTTTGTGGAGAGAATTCCCATGATCGTGGGATTATGGTAATTCCCATGATCATAGGAATTCCATCTAGGAGGGAAACTTAACCTTCCCTCCCATTTTCTTCTTTCACCCACTCTCAAAATTTTCATTTCTTCTCTCTCTAACCCATGAAATTCTCTCCCCACTCTCTTCAACTCTTTATTTTTCCTCCAGATTCTTACTATTTTCTTCATCTCTTTTCTTTAATCTTACATTCCTTTATGTTTTTCATGCATTAATCATTCAAAATACAACGATTAATTTAAGATTTTGCTCTCTCTCTCTAAATATGAATTTCACTCTTTTTCGCTCATTTTTGTAGATTTCTTCTTGCAATGGCACCGTCAAGTAACATGATGGCTAAAAAATCGGTCGACGAATTCCGCTTACAAATTTTTGGTGAAGGTAAGCCCAACTTAGCAGCAGCTTATCGAGCCCTATTCTTGAATTACTTAGAAAAAGTAGGTACGTGTTTCTGAGACCTTAAAGCTAGAGCAATAGTTACTCCTCGTTATTTTGATTTCGAATTGATAGAAAACATAGGAGTGAGTTGAACAATTGAGCAATTAGCTTCCAACATAGGTTGGAATTGGTTTTTTCAATGTGATGTACGCTACTATAACTCCATAGCTTTTCACTTCAGTCCAGTATAACTCCAAATTAGACGTTTTTTGGTTGAGGTTAGTCGACAACATTTTTAAACTTGATTATTCTATCATATGGGAGATTTTCAATTTGTCAAAAACAACAAATTTAAATGGTCATGATCATTTTGATATCTATTCTTATTGGAAAACATTAACTGGTGAAGAACACTTTGATTCACGTAATGCACCAAATTCTCTAATCTGGAGTGCTGAGAATTTACTTTTACACAGATTCATGTGCCTGACTATGTTTAATAAAACGAAAATCAACAAATGCTCGGCTAAATAACTTTTCTTTTTATGGTGTATAGATCGAAAACTTAAAATCAATACATCTTATATAATTTTTTGATCACTAGTGAGTGTGGTTGATAAAAAGAATATTTCTTTTGGGATGGTTTATATTGCTTCTTCTTTAGGTGTATTTTATAGCATTAATTTGGACAATTTACGTACTACTCCCCACAATCTGTTTGACATAGCCGATTTGAGGAGCTTTGAGATTGTGGAGGTCCGTTCTATTGAACTCTATCATCCTCAGATGTCCACTATAGTGATGTGTAGGACGGGCGGCAATACACTCACAAACTGACCCCTCCACATCCGGCACAGCTCCAGAGCCAAAGGAGGAAGAAATAGCAGAGAAACCGAGGGAACTAGTAGCGGTTTATTGATATCAACCAATTCTTTACCAAATATCTGTAAACCATCAATAGATGACATCCCAACTTGATGAAGTTGATACTCAAATATGGCAAGTTCATAAGGAACAACGAAACTTGAAGACAAGGTTCCTTAATTTTTGTCGAAGGAATAATTTTGAAGCTCTTACACCATCACCGTCGCCATCATCATCTGAATAAGCTTTTCTTACCCCTTAACTTTTAACTTTTGTCTTTCTTTTGTATGATTGCATTCTATTTCATGTCTATTTGGTTTCTTATCATTTTTGTGTACTATGTATTTTGTTTATTTTTAATTACTTTTACTTTGGTTTGAATTCATTTTCTTTTATTTAGTTTGATATCATTTGATTGTTTCAATTTCTTTTGATTTTGTTGCTTCATTTTTTATTTGCTTTAATGTCATTTCCACTCACTTAAGGGTTGACTTGTCACATTGAGGACAATGTGATCTTTAAGTATGGGGAGCTGACATCAAATTTCTCACTTGCACTTTTCTTACATTATGTTGAATAGGATGCATGTTTACACATATTATATATGCTTTGTGTCCGCAATGGTGCTTCGTGTTAGTAATGGAACCTCATTTGAGTCACTTTGATAAATATTGCCAAGAGATTCTAACATGTTAGTTAGAATTAGATTGAATGCATGCTTGAACTCAGATTAGGCTATTTAAGTAGAAAGTAAACCATATATAGTATTGAAAAATAGTTGATTATATCATATTAGCCACAAATTGACATTTAAACAATGAGGTATTGTAGAGATGCATAATGAGTTTTCATTTGAGTTAAATAGGTGTTACTTTTGTAGGTTACTACCTTAAGAAGTTGTTTTGAATCTGTTTGAGTCTACTGGATGCATGCTTAATAGAGATGATCTAGATGCTTTTGGTATTAATTGTTGACTTAAATGACCCACCCGTTAATTATCCCTTGCTACCATCATTGAGTCTTAACCTTTTGTTTCTTCAAAACAACTAAAATTTTAAACCTTTAAACCCTATTTTCCTACCTTTTCACAAGCGTAGTAAAGTATTAAGTAAAACATTAGTTGGAATTGTGTTAAATTCTTACCGAGATAAGTTGAGTATGTCTCTAAGTGAGGATTATATTGCCTACAGTGTTAGTTTTGATTCCTAGTTTTTCGACGTATGAAGAAAAAGAAAGGAAAACAAAAAAAAATGGAAGAAGGAAGGAAAAAAGAAAGGATGAACAATCGAGGTGCATAAATGAGTGCAGAGTACTACATTAGTTATGTTTGGACATCTCGGAGTTATGTTGTGATATCCCATTATATCCATTTTGTACTTTTCTTATGCTTGTACTTAACCCTTTTACTCTATTTTGATTAACCTTAACCCTTACCACATTACATCCTTAAATGAGTCCTTTTGATCTATTTATGCATGCAATCCTTGTAGAGGAGAATTGATATATTAGCAAGCCTATGGTATTGTAGTTTCCTATAGGAAGTTTGAATGAAACATTAACCCTTAAAAACTTAAGAGAAATCAGTGAAAATTGTGTGGAAAATTCATTTGTGCATCTTTAGTTATCTTTTAGTGATTATGCCAATTTTGAGTTTGCTTATGTACATTAATGAAAAAGTAGTCATGATATGCACATTAACTTGATATTAAAGTTGGCTTGAATTTGAGGGATTGTATGGTTTGGTCTTATTGAAAATGAAGTGATAAAATAGATTGGTTTTATTTATTTTTCTTGAGGACCAGCAAAAATTCAAATGTGAGGATGCTGATAGGTGTGCATTATTACATGTTTTTATAGGTAAATGACATGTCCTTCTAGTATAATTGTTTTTTATTAATCAATATTAGGAGTCATTTTTCCTGTTTTCTTTAAGTTTGATTTCCATTGTTGTTCTTGTGTGTTTGATGTTAATTGAGGGTAAGAATTGTTTATTTTTATATAGGAAGAAAGAGGGAGCAACTTGGAGGGTGAATTAAAGGTCAAAGAGGAGAAGAGAAGAGGAGTGCATTGGAATTATAATCCGATACTTAATGATGGGCTTCAATAAACCTAGGTTTTTTGGACTATTTAAGCATCATTAAGCGTCCACCTTTAAGAGAGATGCCACCCATTTGTAGAAACACCATGCTTGAGTAAAGAATACATGCTTGGAGGTTTGAGGAAGGATTGAAGAAAAGGATAATTTAATAACTAGTTGAATCGGTAGAGGAATTGGGTAGGTTGAGAGATCATCCAATTGATTCTCATTAATTTGAATAGACACAATTTGTTACTGCTTCAGAGAGGGTAATTAATAAATTCGGAAATGTAGGGTGAGGCATAATTTAATCAATAAAATAGGAGGGAGAAAAAATAGGGAAAAAAGTAATCTCTAGTCTTAGATTATTGAATTCCTATTTTTCTGCAATCGTGGTATTACTCTTCACTTATTATTATTCTTTTAATTCTAATTTAATTCTAGATTATTTACATTTAACAATTTAGTTCCTTGAACAAAGTTGTGTCTAAATTAAGCAATGTCTAGGCATCAATCCCTGTGGAATCGATATCTGCTCTTTTTAACTACAAGTCATGACCCGTTCACTTGTGATTTTTGAGCGTAAAATAGATGGATAGGTTTTACTATCAATAGTAGCAATACGAATTGGGAAAACCAATTAATCTAGGCAACAACCATATATGTTGTGTCATTTAACCTAGGTTATGTTATCCCTAATGATTACGAATCAATAGTTGCTACACACGAATTTCAACATAAAAATTATAGATTATATCAAAATTCTAGGAATAGTTATGGAATTAAACGATCCAATGAATGCATTAAAATCATCCTTCATAATACCCTATGGGTTCATACATAAATAACTGAACAATAATGAAAATTTGATTATCCATACACAAAACCTAAATCAATTAACATAAGATAATAAATTTCTACTAACAAAAAGAAGTAATAAAAAACAAGAAAATACGTTTAACTCGGGTAGTTAGTATCGATGTCACCTCCGAATCAATGGCTGATCTTACCCCTCTTTGGGTCTCTCTTCAAAAAATGTTTAAATTTGCTGATAACCCTACTGAATACCCTTCTATCTTTTCACTCTCACTGTTGCGAGCTTCTCTACTGTCTACTGTTTACAATGGGATAAATAAAGATGGTGGTCATATTTACTATTAACGTTCTCTTCTCCTCTATTTTTTCCCACAAAGCCGCTAGCCCTCTTCTCTAACCACTAAGCCACTAGCCCTTCTACTTCTCCCTAGGAATCTACTCTTCTCTACTTGTGTAATTTGACAATTAAACTTCAATAGTTTTAGGTCCACAATACTACTCATCTCTTCTTTCCTTTTGTTTCTCCACAAGCCTCCAAACGCAGCTACTCTCTGCGTTTAACACAGTTCTCTGTGTTAAATGTAAACGATGTCTATGTTGCATAAAACCTTGTATGGAGTAATGACATTGTTTAAAATTTGACACAGATTGTGTATTGATGCTCCTACCATCGTTTTGCTCATTTAACTTCTATTAAATGCGTATTTTGATTTTTTTTCTTGTCTTTTAATTTTCTTCTTCTCGCTCCATGAAGATAAGTGAAAATTAATCTTTAGAAAACCGTACAAATGAAATGCATTCGACTTACTTTATCATTAATCACTAAGTGTTTATGATTAAATATATCAACAATTAAACATATATCAATTTCCCCCATACTTAATGTTTGGCTGTCCTTAGGCAAAGCATTGAAATTAAGCTTAAAGACCTGAAACATTTATTAAATTCCCATATTTTCCAAGACTATATAATCATAACCAAGGATGAATGTCTTTCAAAAATCATAGCAAGAATTCCACATTCAATGCTTTTACTCATGATCAATCAACAAGCATCATCTTTGAAACTAGGCATCTAATGGTAGACTCAAAAAATGTGTTTAAGTAAAATATATCAATAGGCACACTCAACACCATTTCATTCCACAAATTTGCATATCATTACATTTCTTTACTGTTATAATTCACATGCAAATCATGAATCAAAGGACTTTTCATGGTTGTAATGTAGGCAAACGTAAGGTGAGACGTATTTGGGTCAAGTAGCATGAAAGTCATCAATGTTAATGAAACAAAGCAACAGTCATCAAAAATTGGTACCGTCAACTATGAAAAATGCAACATTTATATTTCACAACCCAATTCAGCCCTCACACACTAACCACATGAAGCATATACCAATCCGAAAGAATCATTCATACAATTTATATCTAATAATACATTGAAACTAAAAGAGTGAACCTTTTATATCAACATCCACCGTATATCAAATATACTCAAATACTTATTCATCTCAACTTTAGGAGAATGCATTAAGCATAAACATCTTTTCAACACATAAGCACATGCTCCTCGATATATTTATTCAAACAAAATTTTAATTCTTTTTCTTTTTTCATTTCTTTCTTTCTTTCTTTCTTTTCCTTGTATAAAAGAAAATAAACTACACCAACATGGGAATTTCAATGATAAGACATATCACAATATCCCATCTTTAACTAACCCATACATATGAACATCGCCACACTTTCACTTTTGAACATCCACAAACTCACCAATCACAAATGTTCCACTAACTTTATAGCTTGGGTTGGAAATTTGGTAAAGTATAAAGCATTTAAGTGACTGATACAAAAAGAAAGGCTAATAAGGCTCAAAAGGGCTTATCAAAGAGGAAAAATCATATAATGGGTAGGCTATTTGGTTAATATAGTTTTGAAAAGCAAAGAATGCCTAATCATATCCATGTTAATGCATGTGATAAAAATGTGGTTTCAAATAGAAATTCAATGCAAAATCGGGATGTAAATGTCATGAAGATCACACATTATCAAAAGACAATGAGATTGATATGGATTTTTCAGTCTAAAAAGGCTCAAAATCTCACTAGCTTTGTCTACTAGTAGTCACTACTCTTTCAAAGATAATGCATATCGATCAATAACAAGAGTAAAAATACATGCTAAAGTTTCCATGAAATTCTCTAGTCAACACATTCTTTATTCATGACTATATAATCCCATAAGCTATTGAAAATGAGCAAATGTTTCTTTGTTTGTTTTATTCTTTATCTCATTCTGATTGAAAACTTAAAACAAGAAAAAATAAATCAACAAAGCAAAAAACATGAATAAAAAATAAATGAAAAAATTAAAAAAAAAAGAAATTTAATTCCCGTAGGTTGCCTCCCAAGAAGCGCCTTTGTTTAAGGTCGCTGCCTCAACTCCTGCTTCTCCTCTCGTGACAGAATTGTGATCTTTAGGTGTCACATGTGGCTGTTCCATGTGAGGTTCTTCCGAATAAGACCTTAGTTGATAATCTTTCACCTCCAACATCTTCCCTTTCTTTAGATTCTTCGTCTCAGCTGAGTCCTTGCTCTTTTAAAATAATTCGAATGACTCTTCACCTTTTTCTTCTTTGTTTAATTCTTTCAACTTGCTAGGTAAAGGTGAAGGGTTAGTCTTAAATATAATTACGAAATCAGTACTTACATGTGATCTAAATGATATAGCTTTTTCTGTTTCGATCTCCTCCATTGTTTCTTCTATATAAGCAATTCGTTGAGGGTTGACCTCAAAATTCTCAAGCTCCTCATCACTTTCTAAAGTTTCCGTAAAAATATCCATTGGGTACACCTCGGGTTGATAAGGCTATTCCTCTTCACTTTTTGGTTATAGATGATTGATGTCTCCCCATCGAGGCAATGCATCTTGTTAGAGTTGTAGAGTATCTTGTTGGATTTGTTGTACAACTTACTGAAATAGTTATTGCACATTCTGTTGCAATTATTACATATCCTACTGAAGTTTGAGATTATTGGAACCCATAATAATAAGCATTACTTCTAGAGTTGTATTTGAGTTCTTCTATGAGGACTGAGGGGTGGGGAAACCGACCGCAGTCCCAAGCCTGAGTCTATGCTATGACTAGGTAGGAGGCTCAAGATTCACCAGATGTGGTTGCAGGTGTGCTTCTCATTTATTATTTTGAAGCTTTTGTACTGCTAGATCCAAGATCCACACACTCCTTTATCATACCGCATTTGGCATGTAGGCTGCATTATGATAGGGAGTTGCTACAATATGGGCTAGAGGTGAGTGCACCTTTACGTAGTACTACTGTCATAGGAGAGGTTTGCAAGGGGTGCTTGATGAGGATTGATCAAACAGAGTTGGTGGCAGACTTGATTATACTACCGTTGAGAGAGATAGATGTTATCCTAGGTATGGATTGGCTCACTGCTCATAGGGCTATGATGAACTGCTATACTAAAGAAGTAGTACTAGAATCTCCTAGTCAGCTAACAGTAGTATTTAGAGGAGTTAGTCAGGTAGTGCCAGCCAGGATGATATCCTTCATGAGTACACTGAGGTTGATGCAGGGAGGATGTGAGGCTTATCTTGCCCACATCAATGATACTAGAGCTAAGCAGAGTGTACAAGACATTCCCATGGTTAGGGAGTTACTGGATGTGTTTCCCAATAAGCTACCTGGTTTACCACGAAATTGAGAAACTGAGTTCACAGTTGATCTAGTTCTAAGTGCTGCTCCTATATCGATACCTCCATATAGGATGGCACCTGCAGAACTAAAGGAGTTAAAGGCTCAGCTTCAAGAGTTACTAGAAAAAGGTTTTATTAGACCCAGTGTTTCACCTTTAGGAGCTCCAGTGCTATTTGTGAAGAAGAAAGAAGGGACTTTGAGGTTATGCATTAATTATAGGCAACTGAATTGGGTGACAATGAAGAACAAGTACCCACTTCCTAGAATTGATGATTTGCTTGATTAGCTGTAGGGAGCTCAGGAATTCACTAAATTGGATTTGAGATCAGGGTACTATCAATTGAAGATAGTTGAGGTTGATGTACCTAAGAGTGCATTCAGGAGTAGGTATGGGCACTTTGAGTTTCTAGTGATGCCATTTGGGCTTACTAACGCCTCGAAAGCTTTTATGGCCTTGACAAATAAGATGTTTCAGCCTTACTTGGATCGATTTGTAACTGTGCTCATTGATGATATCTTGGTGTATTCGAAAAGAAAAAAGGAGCATCCTGAGCATCTGAGAGTCATTTTAAAGATCATGAGAGAAAACAGTTGTATGCCAAATTCAGTAAGTGTGAATTTTGGTTGGATGAGGTTGTGTTTCTGGGGAATATAGTGACTGGAGATGGCATACAGGTAGATCCAAAGAAGTTAGAGGCAGTGATGAATTGGGAAGCTCCGAGAAATTTCTTCAAAATCTAAAGCTTCCTAGGATTGGCTGGGTATTAACGGAGGTTTTCTTTAATCTTAGCCCCTCTAACAAAGCTTCTGAGGAAGAATATAGCATTCAGATGGAATGAGGAGTGTCAAAAAAGCTTTGAGGAGCTGAAACATCGGTTGACTACTGCACCAGTGTTGACTCTCCATCAGGGACCAAAGGATATGTGGTGTATAGTAATGTGTCACATCAAGGATTGAGATATGTATTGATGCAGCATAGTAAGGTGATTGCCTATGCATCGAGACAATTAAGGTCTCACGAAGTCAATTATCTGGTACATGATTTAGAGTTAGCTACAGTTTTCTTTGCTCTAAAGATTTGAAGACACTACTTGTATGGAGAGACCTTCCAGAATTATACAGATCATAAGAGTTTCAGGTATCTATTGAATCAGAAGGAGTTAAACTTGAGACAGAGGAGATGGATTGAGTTACTGAAGGATTATGACTGCACAATTGAGTACCACCCTAGGAAAGGAAATGTGGTGGCTGATGCTTTGAGCAGAAAGTCTAATACCAGTGTAGCTCAGATTCAATTATCAAGGCTACATAATTTGATTCATTTGAGAGTTCTTAATGTGGAGTTAAATCTGAAACACGATGAGGCCTTGATTGCTACATTAAAACTTAGGGCGATGTTTTATGATCGAATCAGAAGAGTACAGAGGAAAGATCCCAATATGGTGAAGCTTATATAGAAAGTGGAGATGAATCTGGATTCTGAGTTTGAGTTGAGAGATAAGACTTTGTGATTGAAGCAAAGAATATGTGTGCCTGATGTGGAGGATCTAATAAAGAAAATTCTTGAGGAAGCTAATATGGTCGCCTATGCTATGCATCCTGGTACTACAAAGATGCATAACACACTGAAGCAACATTTTTGGTGGCTTGGAATAAAGAAGCAAGTGGCGGAGTATATATCTAGATGTATAACTTGTCAGCAAGTTAAAGCTGAGCACCAGGCTTTGGTAGGGAAGCTCCTTTTTTTGCCCATTTCGGAGTGGAAATGGGAACATATTACTTTGGACTTCGTCATAGGACTACCTAAGACTCCGAGATAGAATAAGCTATATGGGTGATAGTGGACCGGTTGACTAAGTCAGCCTATTTCTTACCAGTGAAAGAAAATAATTCACTTAATCAGTTGGCCCGGAGATATGTAAATGAGATGGTGAGACTGCATGGGGTTTCAGTGTCCATTTTATCAGATTGGGATCCCAGATTTACTTCAAGGTTTTAGAAGAGCTTGCAATTTGCTATAGGTACTAAGTTGAACTTCAGTACAACATTTCATCCTTAGATAGATGGATAGAGTGAGAGGATAATAAAAAATGTTGAGGCTATGCTCAGGGCGTGTGTATTGGAGATTAGAGGAGCTTGGGATCAATATATGGAATTGATAGAGTTTGCATATAACAACCATTACCACAGTAGTATCGGAATGGCACCATTTGAGGCACTGTATGGTAGAAAGTGTTGATCACCATTATATTGGGACGAAGAGGGCTTGAGAATGGTTGAAGGCCCGGAGTTGATACAAGACACAGAGGATAAGATGAAATTGATCCAAAGCTAAATTAAAGTGGCTCAAGATAGACAAAAGAGTTATGTGGATCAGCATTGGCGGGATATGGTGAACAATGTAGGTGACAGAGTTTTTCTCCGAGTGTCACCTTGGAGGGGAGTATTGTGATTCGGTAAAAAGGGCAAGTTGAGCCATAGGTACATTGGTCCTTATGAGATCATTGAGAGGATAGGACCTTTTTCCTATAAGTTAGCTTTACCGAATGAGATGTCTTAACTACTTAATATGTTTCATATGAGTATGCTCCGAAGATACCGATCGGATCTGTCACATGTAATACCGGCTCAAGAGATTAAGGTTACAAGTAACTTAAGCTATGTTGAAGAGCCAATCAAGATTTTGGGATTGCAGATCAAGCTGTTGAGGAACAGAGTCATTCCATTGGTGAAATTCCTTTGGAGGGACCATTCAATTGAGGAAGCAACATGGGAGACAGAGAAGCATATGAGGAGACAATATCCCCACCTATTCAAACAAATAGGTAAGAATTTCGAGGATGAAATTTTTTTTTTTAAGGAGGGGAGGGTTGTAACATCCCATTACTTGTGGGGAGGCTAGAATAGTAAAAATGAGTGATTAGGAATGCATTTTCATGCTCATGCATAATATGTCATACACATACCCATGAATAGTAAATTTTGCTGCACATGAAAGTAATTGTACATGCATTCATGAATAATTTTGGGTATAATTGGATGAGTTTTGTTTTTTTTTGAGAAATTGAATTTATTTATATTGGAAATATTATTGATTAGTGGAATTATTGTAATTGTGAATTTTGGTGAAATTAGGAATAATTTTTTTCAGAATTTTTGAAAAATAGGAAATAAGAATCAATGATATTTAGAGATAATTGGATTGTAAAGATGAGAGTTAAAGAGATTAGTCCAAAAGAAAATTAGTTTAGGCTTATAGCTTATAAAAGTGATAAGTGTCACTAACTTAGTTAAGTGGCTTTGGTAAATTGTTAAAAGTAACCTATAGTCATCTGAGAGTTAAAAAGGGGCTTAGTGTTATGTCCAGTTACTTTCTTCGTAGCCACCTTCTTCAAGTTTCTTCTTATATATAGAGTTTTTCATCAATCACACTCTGAGATATTTCTTTGCTTTTCCTTATCCCACACCACTCCCACCTTGCTATTTGTTTCTTCTACCCTAAGAAAAACCCAAAGTTCGTCAATTTATACGGTGGTGTACATGAATTGCGTGGAGTTTAGGGCTTTGGGATAATTGAAGATCTTGGAAAATTTTAACAAGTAAGTATTGAGTAAATCCTTTAGATTTGTGGATTTAAGAAATAAACTTGTTGAAATTACTGTCATTTGCATGATCATGGAATTTACATACATCTTCATGAACACTGTGTAAATAGGACGGGAAAATATGGATAGAGTGTTATTTACTATTTGATGGTTATTAGTGATCAGGTAAAGAAAAAATGATTTTTAGAGTTAGAAAGAGCAATGAAATGGTTTATGGAATTAGTGTAGAAAATTGTAGTATGAAAAGGTGACATGTTGATATGCTCTGTTTCTTCGCTGTGCATGTATATATATATTTATATGTATATATGAATAGATGAAAACTTTAGAGATGATCAAGAAAATATTTTTTTTAGAGTTGAAGAATAGTTGTAAGATGATGATCTGAGATGAGAAAGATTGTTTAAATGATATTTAGGGGAAAAGGATTAAAAGAATGCAAAAAAAATGAAATATAGGAAAATGACAATGAAGAAAGCGCAGAGAATGGTGAAATGCTTGAATGACTTCTCTTCTGTTCAATGTGTTAAGCTGAATGAGAGTTAAAATGGTAAAATGAAATTGGAAAATGTAATTGATAGGAAAGTGTAGGAGAATGAAAGAGGAAGCATAGAAAATGAAGAAGAGAAGTTAGTATTGTTATGAAACGTCCATGTTTAAAATATATTGACCTAGAAAGATTTTGACAAATTTGTTTTCATGAAAGTTGTAGATCTTTCTTTTAGCTTTTTATTAATATAAAGTTTGAAATTTTTGGAGTTCTGGATCAAAAGTTATGTGGGTTAGAAGTGAGGGAGGTTTGAGGAGAAGGTGTGCGACTTTGAAGGATGAGTGTTGATGCAACATCATTCGATCTTTTGGTTATATCTCCTTTGTCTGACCTCCAAATGATATGATACTTAAATTATTGGACTGTTAACACATTTATATACCTCTCAACCAAAAATCATAGCAATCTGAAATGAATTGAGAGAAATTGAGTGATAAACGTGAATTATTGAACTCTTAACACATTTCCATACCTCTCAACCAAAAATTATAGCAATCTGAAAAGAATTGAGAGAGATTGAGTGATAAACGTGGACGGGTCTGACTTGTGCTCTTACCTAATTTTTTTCTTTATCTGTCACACCCGTGCCTCTTGCACACAAATTTTCCTCTCACGCCTGTGAATCCTGCACCCCCATGACTTTCCCCTCTCGCACCCATGAGTTAATTGCAAGACTCATGTTTATTTTTCACATCTGGTTACTGTTTTCCTCAATAGTAGCCATGACTTGCAATTGATCTAACCACCCGAGAGGAATTTGCAAACTGGATAGTCTTGTTTCTTTTGACCATAACTTCTTCTCTATATGTCCAAATGAAATTATCTTTGATTTGAAATAAACTAGAGAAATAGGGCTATAAATCATATAAGAAGTCGAATTGTGATTCAGATTTTAAGATGGCTAATTTTTTGATGGAAGTTATGCATAGTACGCTGTTTTTGAATATGAACATCTTGAAAATGTTTGAGGCATATCTTCCAAATTACTGAACCAAATCGAGTGATTTTGGTGTCAATAGAAACATAAGATATAGAGGAACGCTTTTTTTGAATAGAGTATGACAAAATTACATCATTTTCACTTTCTAATTGAATGTGAACAGTAGACCTGAAAGTGTGACTTGGAAAAATCTGAAGTGAGTCAATAAGAAACTAAGTAGAAATAGTACTTAGATGAGTTTTAATGGTTTTAGTGAGATCCGAACCTAAGTAGAAATAGTACTTAGATGAGTTTTGATATGAGAATGAATTTGTGATGAAATTGATAGATAAATACTTGGGATTGTCATGAACATGCATTATACATATTTCGTTTCATACGTGTGCATTATTAAACACTTATGATTATACAAATTGTGATATATGTGCATGGTGTTTGATATAAAGGAGCAACTGGAACGTCAACCTCTAGACATTGCCAGAACTTCCAGGCATTAGCTTTGGGAGCAACTTGTGAGAAGAATGTGAAATGTGGAATGTATATTGAGGTGCTGCTTGAATGTTAATGTGAAGAAGTAAATATGTTAGGGCATGATTGATTGAAAATGTGAGATGGATTCCATACATGAATGCATGATCAGATAATGGCAGTTGTAGCCAAAGTAGCCACCTATTAGAGCTTAAAGCTCAACGTGTGCAAAGAGCCTCGAGCTCAGACAGTGATTAAGAGCCTAAGGTTTACTATTTATAATGAGCCATGTATCCTCATCAGATAAGGCATAGTTAGTAACGAGCTTGGTATCTAAAAGGGATACAGAACAGTTGGGCACTCGGTCACAACAATGTAACAATTGGAAAAGTGTCTCATAAGCATTCCATTTGCATTTTGATAAGTACGTTTGATTAATTAAAATGCAAAATTTTGCCTATGCTTAAATGATAATGTGATACTGAGGTAAAGTGCAAACTTGTGAAATATTTGTTATGTGAAATGATGAGTTGCATGAATTGAGTGAACCATCAATGCTGGTTACCTCACTGAGTTCACAAAACTCACCAAAATTGCAACATTGTCTTTTCAAGATCGAGAGATGACTATAGCTACTGAGAGGCTCTACCAGCAGTGTAGATTGTGATTTCACAAGAGAAGTCATGGCTCAAAGGTCGATCAGCTGGGATTTTTGGACAGATTAGATAGACTTTGTATATTATCCTCTTTCAAGTAGTACTTTTGTACTAGGTTTTGATGATGTACATGTAGTAAGTTTTTAAAGATACAATGTAGACTTTCGGTTTTGTGAAGTAAAATGACGAAAAAGTTGGTTTTAAAATATTGTGATTTTCTTATAATGCTTTATAAGTGAGTAATGATATGATGTTGTGTGAAGTGAATGTAGGGAACGATAGTAGCCTGCCTTTAATGTAGGATACGTACCAGAATGACCTTCGGGCGTTCCGGTGTGTACCCTATGGTAAGGGGGTGCTACAAGTACTGTTCATCTCTTCTTTCCTTTTGTTTCTTCGCAAGCCTCCAAACATAGCTCCTCTGAATGCAAACGTTGTATGAGTTGCACAGGACATCTGCATTTTTACGCAAACTACGTATTGCTCTTCTTGTTGTCATTTTGCTCCTTCCACTTCTATTAAATGAGTATTTTGATTTTTTTTTTGTATTTTAATTTTCTTCTTTCTTCACAAAGACAAGTGAAAATTAATCTTTAGAAAATAGCCCAAATGTAGTGCTTTTGACTCACTTTGATTTTTTTGCTTCCAAATTGTACCTAAAATCATATATGAATTAAAGTGAGTATCTTAAGCATTTTTTTATCATTAATTGCTATGTGTAAATGATTAAACATATCAACAATTTAACACATATCAGCTTACTTGATGTTCTGAAAAAGCTTTGGAGCTAAAACAAGTATATCAAGGTTCTACATGGTTTGTTTAAATGAAACATATATGATCATAGTTTAAAGATAGAACGATCATGAAAATTGTGTTTAAATGAGAGCTGAAAGCTGATGAACAAAGAGAATTATTGGTATCCTATTTTTGTGTATATGATGAGTAATAATTTATAAATTATTATAGGGATGTTATGAGATGGATTGATAGTGTAAATGGAGTATGAAAGTGCGTAATAACATTAATAAATGAGTGGATATGAATATGTTCTATTTTTAGATGTATAAAAACATGGATCACTGGTTGTTAATGAGATAAATTAAATTAATTTTTGAAGCTAAAGAAAAGGCTAGCATAGTGTTCTTGAAGTGAAAAGAACTAGAATTTATGTATGATAATGAATGATGTTGTGTTCTGTTTTTATCAAGATGATAAACTGCATTATCTATATTGTTTTAAGGACGATATTAAGATGAAATTGAGGTAAAAAAGATAAGGATATGAAGTCTAAATGATGATCTAAGAAGAGGATATGTTAATATAGGAAGTGGTTAAAATCTAGAAAAGTTAGGACTACATGTATGATGAGATTAAGTAAGGGACAAGGAATCAATTGAGTAGATTTTTGTAAGGTATAATGTAACCAAAATGGTGGTTAAGTTGGTTATGAAATGATGTTGTATAAATGGACATGAATTTAATGATTTTTCTAAGTCCATATATTCGTGCATAATTGGGGGGAAAGAATGTAGTGCAAGATTGTGGCCTTCAATACACGATCGTGGACGAGTTATTTGGGTTCTATCACGGTCATCGTATATTCCCCACAATCATGGACCCTTGCACAAGCTTCTATCACAATTGTTGGAAGGTCCTTCACGATCGTGGGCCAGTTTCAAAAGGGTTAGTTTCAATATTGTGTAATTACTAAACCAAATAATGAGAATTTAGATATTGTGCGATCATATAATGTTAAAAAATTGATGAATGTATGATTGAAGAATTAAATAATCAAGTGTTCTTGAGGTGCAAACCTAAGCACAAATTAGACATAAACAAGTGATAAAGGTAGAAAGATCATGATTTGTGTTAAGGCTCTATATCTGGGATTGTCATTGAGCTTACATAGTACATAACACCTATAGATATGTGTAGGATTGAATACTTATTTGATTGAGCAATTCAGTAATGTGTAAATGTGTTTATTTTGAATAATTTAAAAGCATAAATAAAACGACAGTATCCCAACATTCGGGATGTCAAGGCAAAAACTATTTGGAGCATACTATGAGTAACCAAGATATTTGTCACTCGAATTGATTGTATTTGGTTAAATTCGAATTATTAAACTAATAGTTTATGTGAGTGTGAAAGTTTTGAACATTGATGGTCTGAGGAGTTTGATAATTAAGATTGCAATGGAAGTGTTGATATCTGAATGTGAATTTGAGAAAAATAAGTGTTCTCAACAAATTTGTTGAATTCCAGACTTAGGTCTGATGAAAATATAAAAGTGAATGTGTATACCAAATGAAAATGATTAACTGCACATAATGTGAATTGATGCATCTCATTACATTGAAAGGCATGATCAAATAAAGGATCTTAAGACCCAAGTGGCCTGTGAAAGAAAGCTTAAAGCTTAGAAAATGTGTATAAAGATCCATATGCTCACCAGTAAAATGAGCCTAGTATCCACAACAGATTCGGGACAGTAAATAAGGTGCTTAGCCATAACAAAGTAAAAATGAAGGTGAGTCGTATGTACATTACATATACAAATTAAAATGTATGAACTGAATGTTTGAGATGAACTATTCTTAAATAAAATGAGATCTGATTTTTTATATTTTTGATGTGATTTGATTGCAAAAATTGAATTGTGAATTTTTCTATGTTTGATATGAGTGAGCACATTGATTATGGTTCACTCATTGAATTAACAAAACCCATAAAAATGGCAACGTTGATATTTAGATATGAGAAAGGATACCTAAATATTAGGACACTCTAGAAGAAGTCTAATACTGTGTTTTTTGACTCAAGAAATGAATTAAAGGTCAGTCAGTTAAGATTGTTGAGTTTAGATCGAATGTTTTTGTTTAGTTTCTCATTCCATATTGAATATTTTTGTAAAAGAGTAGTATGATCTTAGTTATTTGCGATACTATATATATGAATTCTAAGTTTTAATGCTACAGTATTTCTAGGTTTTACAAATGGAATGAGGTGTTGATATTTTAAGTATTCGTTTTTTATATATGATGCCATATTAAGTGAATGTGACTGATCTAATATGGCACTTTCATAGGGTATGTTCCTACATGTCTTCTGGATATTTTGGATATAAACTCTATGGTAGTGGGATGTTACATTTTTTATACAAAGTATATAAATATGAAATATAATGAGAAACTCGAATAGTAATCAAGATTTTTTTATTATAGGTCATTTGCTGTAGGTGATCTAGTTGGAGAATCAACTAACCTAGAGTCTGTAGGAGCCAATATAGAGTCTCTTTTACCTTGATCTAATCAAATGCCTCTAAGAATCCCTGAGTGGAGAGAAACGAGGGATGATAAACTCAAAAAATAGGGGATTGTAGAATTCTATCGAAGTACAGACCCTACTGAGGCTGAAGGATCGTTAGAGAGGAATGAAAGAGTGTTTGATCAGGTGAAAGGTTTGACTACGCAATCTCATTACTACGAAGTCTAGCTTACCAGTGGCGGCAGACTATTCTAGGCAGTACCACAAGGCCTTGTAATTTAAAGTGGGAATACTTCCTGAAAGTATTTAAGGAGAATTGCATGTCGAAGATCTACCTGGATAGGAAGATAAAAAATTTCTAAATATGAAGCAGGGAAGTCTCACAGTAGAATAATATGAGATAAGATTTAATGAGTTGATGGGGTATGCTAATACCTTGATTTAGACTGAGGAAGACAAGTGTAGGAGGTTTAAGGATGGTTAAGTAAATCACTTGTTAATATAGGAATCATGTATAATATATAAAATACACAAGAAGGGGGGTTGAATTGTGTTAAATCGTCCAAGATAGAAATCTTTAGAATCATCTTGATTTTCTTGACAAACTCAAACGATTACAAAATAACACATTTAATTTGTTTAAGTAATAAAACAGTGGAAATAGTATCTATTCTTCTAATAACAAGAAATTAAAGAGATAAGGGTTAAAGAATATGACATCGTGATTTATACTGGTTCACCCTTAACCTTTAAGCTACGTCCAGTCCTCAGAGCCACTTCAGGCCTCTTTCACAGAGTATTCTTTATTTGCAATATTAGCTTCTTCAGTCTCTAGCCTTCCCTTCACTTGAAAGGTTATTGTTTGAGCTTTCTACATTCACGTTACAGGTGGTCTTGACCTCTCTTCTTCCTTCTTTTCACTTAGGAAATTTTTTACAGTATACTCACTTGATCACAAAATTATTTTGTGAAAGTAAAAGTAAGTAAAAATTTGTTTTATCTACGAGTACACATAATATTTATAGGCTAATTCTCCAATGATCTTCTTGAGAAAACTGTTTGTAGAATCCTTAGATATCTGTTATTAATTGAGTTCTGTAACCAACACCATCTAACTAACTAACTGACTTTGTAGATTATTCTTCAATTATATCATCTCGATTTGATTTGTATGCTTCGTCTTATGTCTTCACTTCATCTTATGTCTTCGCTTGGTCTTATAACTTCATTTCTTCTTATGTCTTTGCTTCATCTTATGACTTAGTCTTAGACATGTGACTTTGTCTTAGACACTTCGTCTGGTCCATCATATATTTTGTCCTAGTCAGCTTTTTAATATCATCATGATTTAATGATTTGTGCTACTTACATTTATCTGCGCACTTAATAAACTCATCAAAATAGTTCACACACTTCTTTCATTATTATTATTTAACTTTCATAAAAATCAATAGAAGAAGTGAAGTCTTCTTGACTTAACAATCTCCCCCTTTTTTATGATAACAAATAATTATAATTTTAGAAGATAAAAAAGATATTCAGACAAATAATGATATTATTCAGACAAATAATATTTATTCAGACGAATAATGCAAGATATACAATGCATATATATATATATAAACACATTTCTAAAACTAATAGTCCACTCCTTTATACTATTCTCCTCCTATTTGTTATTAATAAAAAAATGACATTTTAGATGCTTCAAAATTTCAGAGAACATATATTGAATATCAGTGTGGATCGTTTTGAGATCTTCTTCAATGGTCACATGTAGAAGTGTTACTTCCTGACGAAGATCAATCACTGAGTCACGTAGGTCATTAATGAGATAAGGGTTAGAGAATATGATATTGTGATTTATACTAGTTCACCCTTAACCTTTGGGCTACGTCCAATCCTTACAGTTTATCTAAGATTTCACTATCTATTGCAACTTTATAAGTGTTCTTTCTACACTTTTAGAGCCTTTTCAGGTCTCTTTCACAAAGTATTCTTTACTTTCTATCTTAGCCTCTTCAGTCTCTAGCCTTCCTTTCACACGAAAAGATATTGTTTGAGCTTTCTACACTTACGTTACAGGATTTATTGACCTCTGTTCTTCCTTCTTTTCACTCACGATATTTTTTACAATATACTCACTTGATCATAGAATTATTTTGTCAAAGAAAAAGTAAGAAAAAATTTCTTTTATCTACGACTACACCTAATATTTATAGGCTAATTCTCCAATAGTCTTCTTGAGAAAATTGCTTGTAGAATCTTTAAAGATCTGTTATTAATTTAGTTTTGCAACCAACACCATCTAACTAACTAACTAACTTTGTAAATTATTCTTCAGTTATATGATCTCGATTTGATTTGTATGCTTCGTCTTATGTCTTCACTTCATCTTATGTCTTTGCTTGGTCTTATGGCTTCATTTCTTCTTATGTCTTTGCTTCATCTTATGACTTCATCTTAGACATATGACTTCGTCTTAGACACTTCGTCTTGTCCATCTTATATTTTGTCTTAGTCAGCTTTTGAATATCATCTTGATTTGATGATTTGTGCTACTTACATTTATCTACGCACTTAATAAACTCATCAAAATAGTTCACACACTTCTTTTATTATCATTATTTAACTTTCATAAAAATCAATAGAAGAAGTGAAGTCTTCTTGAATTAACAATCTCCCCCTTTTTTATGATAACAAATAATTATAATTTTAGAAGATAAAAAAGATATTCAGACAAATAATGATATTATTCAGACAAATAATATTTATTCAGACGAATAATGCAAGATATACAATGCATATATATATATATAAATATAAATACATTTCTAAAACTAATAGTCCTCTCCTTTATACTATTCTCCCCCTATTTGTTGTTAATAAAAATATATTTCATTTCAAATGCTTCAAAATTTCAGAGAACATATATTGAATATTAGTGTGGATCGTTTTGAGATCTTCTTGAATGGTCACACATAGAAGTGTTACTTCCTCATGAAGATCACCTACTGAGTAACTTAGTTCAACAACGAGATAAGAGTTAGAGAATATGACACTGTGATTTATACTAGTTCACCCTTATCTTTTGGGCTACATCCAGTCCTTAGAGTTTATATGAGATTTCACTATCTCTTGCAACTTTACAAGTGTTCTTTCTACTCTTTTAGATCCTCTTCAGATGTCTTTCACAAAATATTCTTTATTTGCTATCTTAGCCTCTTCAGTCTCTAGCCTTCCTTTCGCTTGGAAAGATATTGTTTTAGCTTTCTACACTCATGTTACAAGTGTTCTTGACCTCTCTTCTTCCTTGTTTTCACTCAGGATATGTTTTACAGTATACTCTCTTGATCACAGAATCATTCTGTGAAAGTAAAAGTAAGTAAAAATTTGTTTTATCTACGACTACACCTAATATTTATAGGCTAATTCTCCAATGATCTTCTTGAGAAAACTGTTTGTAGAGTCCTTAGATATCTGTTATTAATTGAGTTCTGTAAGCAACACCATCTAACTAACTAACTGACTTTGTGGATTATTCTTCAGTTATATCATCTTGATTTGATTTGTATGCTTCGTCTTAT
>JAOSBO010000006.1:28743893-28757844 GCA_027563915.1 Erythroxylum rotundifolium
ATTATACATATTTCATTTCATACATGTGCATTATTAAACACTTATGATTGTACAAATTGTGATATATGTGTATAGTGGTTGATATAAAAGAGCAACTAGAACGTCAACCTCCAGACGTTGCCGAAACTTCCAGGCATTAGCTTCGGGAGCAACTTGTGAGTAATCTAGACGGTCTCACCTAATTACTTGTTTGCTTAATTTCTGTTTTGAAATGATTGAATGAATGCGGCTTGATTGTTGATTCCAGATAGAAGAACTGATAACTGTGAAATGTGGAATGTATATTGAAGTGCTGCTTGAATGTTAATATGAAGAACTAAATGTGTTATGACATGATTGATTGAAAATGTGAGATGCATTCCATACATGAATCCATGATGATCAGATAATGGCAGTTGTGACCAGAGTAGCCACTGATCAGAGCTTAAAGCTCAACATGTGCAAAGAGTCTCGAGCTCAGATAGTGATTAAAAGCCTCAGGCTCACTATGTATAATGAGCTTTGTATCCTCATCGGATAAGGGATAGTTCATAATGAGCCCGGTATCCACAATGGATACGGGATAGTTTAGGCACTCGTTCACAACAATATAACAATAGGAAAAGTGTCTTATAAGCATTCCATATGCATTTTGATAAGTATGTTTGATTGATTAAAATGCAAAATTTTGCCTATGCTTAAGTGAAAATGTGATACTAATGTAAAGTGCAATTTTGTGAAATATTTATTATGTGAAATGATGGGTTGCATGAATTGAGTGAACCATCAATGATGGTTACCTCACTGAGCTTGCAAAACTCACCAAAATTGCAACGTTGTCTTTTCAGGACCGAGAGACGACTCTAGCCACTAAGAGGCTCTACCAGCTGTGTAGATTATGATTTGGCAAGAGAAATCATGGCTTAAAGGTCGCTCAACTGGGATTTTAGGATAGATTAGATAGACTTTGTATATTTTCCTCTTTCATGTACTACTTTTGTACTAGGTTTTGATGATGTACATATAGTAAGTGTTTAAAGATATAATGTAGATTTCGATTTTGTGAATTGAAATAAGGAAAAAGTTTGTTTTAAAATATTGTGATTTTCTTATGATGCTTTATAAGTGAATAATGATATGATGCCATGTGAAGTGAATGTAATGATCGAACGTAGCTCACCCTTATCATAGGATATATACCAAAATGACCTCCGGGCGTCCCAATTTGTACCTTGCAATAAGGGGGCACTACAGTTTATATGGAATGTTTTTGCATAGTTCCTTATTTCATATAGATCATGTTGTAAAGAGTAGCAAACTTTAATACTTTTGATATTGTACAAATGGATTTTGTAGTGAAATGCTACAATGTGAACTATGTTCTATAAATGGAATAAGGAGTTGATCTTTGGAATTTTTGTGTTATATGTGCATGATGCCATATTAAGTGAATATGATTGATCTAACATGCCACTTTCATAGGGTATGTTCTCAAATGTTTGCGGGATGTTTATACACGTGCTCTATGAAGGTGGTGCATTAAATGTTAACTGTTCAATGTTTGCTTACCATGCTACAGACAAGTGTTATTTTTACATATCCTGACAAGAATAGCTTTGTGGAAGTAAGGAGTATTTCTATCTACATCTTTAAACCACCTAATTTCAGATCTCTTCTTTATCAAAGAGAATTCAAAACTAATAATCTTAAAAAGATCATTCAATGCCAATTTCTCCAGCTTTTGAAGATGATAAAAGGTTCGACTATTGTAAATATCATATTGAATATCCTTTAGTTTCCTTTTTGCAGTGCTCAATAAATGATGAGTATTTCCCATATTACATAAAAACAACTTCTTTATTTCCTATTTAATCAGTCTAATCTTTCTTGCAAAAATGAAATTTGTAGTGTCTATAATGTCAGTACTTACTCCATTCCATAATGCCTCTTAAAAAATTGCAATATCAAATAAGAAATTGTTAAAATTAAAAGGCATTCTATGCCTTTCAGAACTAGTTTGAGTTAAGATTAAAGAATGATAAAACAAAGAGATATTTAAAAAAAGACAGAAACGGGAAGGATAGGCCTGGAGCCTAACTTGATTCCCTAAGCGTCTCTTAAGCTTTTTTTCTAATAAAACATCTGCCACTTTGATTGTTTCTCCAGATGAAGAAACATTTTGTTGAGGGGATATCCAATACCTGCATATCTTCTAAACACTTCCTAAGATCAGAACTAGGAATGCTTATAGATGTTTCACCTTCAATTTCATCAAGATTAATGATTAAGTTGAAACCCATTGTAATCAACTATGGTGTATTGATGCCTTTTGCAATCTCCCTGTAAGTATTCCATAAATTTAGCCTTTGATAAGTAGTATTATAAGCATATATGAATGAGATATGAACCATTCAACCTGTCATCTTGTCATCTACCATCATATGCATATTCTGATTAGTTTGAGTTTCCATAGATGCATGAACCATAGAGCTATCAAAACACATAATAATTATGCCATAAGGATATGGAGAATGGTTAGAGACTTGCTGCCAAATCTGAGGGAGTAGCTTGATGAGATCACACTTATCATGCTTCATTCTAGTTTCCAAAAGAACTGCAATGATTTCTTTATTATCAAGGATCTGGTCTCTTATTGAAAACTCTTTATGAGATGTAGTTACAGCTTTAACATTCTAAGTTAGAATTCTCATTTATGAAGTTCGCTTGTAAGGGATTTCTTCTTTCTGTTAGATCATCTTTTGCTAACTGGTTAAACTTTAGTTTTGATACCATTTTCTCCCCTTTGGAGTTCTAGTTACTATCCCAGCCAAAGACTTATGATTTTGATTGGTTTCAAGCACCGTGTGTCTAAGATCTTTAGAATTAGACTCCTCTGCACTAGTTTTTGTTAGCTTATGAAATTCTCCTATCTTGAAGACTCTAATAATTGGTCTCCGTATCCTATTCTTCTCTAAGTTAGGCCTTCATGGTTATGTGACTCTCACAACATGCTCAGTGGGTCGCATTCGTTTGTTAAGCCAAATGATGGGAATTTCCTTTGGTAAACTAGCCAAATCACTCACTAGTATATGCATTATAGCATAATTGACTCTTTGTATTTTAGTTGTGGCTTGGTCAATACATATTGGTTTACCAATAAAGCTAGCTAAGTGACTAAGACCAAAATGAGTCCAATATTCTAGAGGTACTCTATGGATACAAATCTAAACAAGAATGTTTTCATGTTTGATGTCTTTTATGTTTAGTTCTGGCCTTCACATTTGTAGAAGGATTGGATTGTTGTATATATGCTGAGGACTAGCCTCTAGAAACTACTTTACATTTTTTGAGCAAGTGAACTTTAAAAAAAAAACACATCCTCAAAATTCACCAAGACCTCTTGCAGACCATGCTTCCTCCAGTTATTAAATGCCTATTCTTTCATAGCTGGAAATGTCACCCTTTTTCCAAGAAAGAAACCAACAATGGTGGTATTCCACCTTTAAACACCATCCTTAAGTGTTTCCAAAGGAGGAGACATTATTACATTCTCTGGAACATCACTGGGGGACAATAATTGAGTTTGGTTTCAGATCTGCTATCTCCAACTACTTGCACCCAATACCTTTTTCTGATGGTTCAAAAAGTGGGGGGATCAGAATGAAGGGCATTTGAGGTTGAGGGAATAACCTGGATGTTGGAATCAGGAAGCAAGAAAGAACTCATTTTTGGAATGAAAGGTAGTGACCATTGAACAAAAACAAAACCAGCTAGATTAAAAGCTAGTAAGTGGTCTCAATAGAAGAGAATGGAGCTGGAGTAAGAAAGTAAGTCGACTATTGGTAGAAGGGAGTGCGAGAAAGGATTATAAAGGTGATGAAAAAGGCCATTATATAGGAGAAGATAAGGGTGAAAGAGCAGAAGCTATAGCATCAGCTAGTTAAGTAACCGGGGGACATTCATGATAAAATGTTTATCTTTGTATTAGAAGACTAGGTGACCATATGATAAAATCTAAAAAGATGGTGCTTGTAATAAAATTAAACATTTTAATCTTTTAAAAATAACAAGAATTTTTTTGATGGGTTTCTCAGTGATAATTTACCTTTTAATTAATCAATAATAATAAGTGCATACTTACAAGTATCATGGGTGCATGAATAAAGTGTCAATATTTTGGTTGATATATGTATTCGAATTAAAGTACTTAAATATGAATAGAATTAAGTTAGTGTGTTGGTACTTTTACCATTACTGCATTGTTGTATGATTATTGATTATGTTTGTTTTGTATTCTTTGTTTTGTGGTTTTAGTTTTGCTTAGGGACAAGCAAAGGTTTAAGTGTGAGGATGCTGATAGGTATATATTATATACTATGTGTTCTATATGTTTAAGTGTGTTTTAAAGTATTTTCTTATATTATAATCGTACATTTAGGAATTAAAATTATGTAATTGTTAGTGTTTTGTGAGTTTTAAATTTTTTGATTATTTTAAAGAAAGATTTGATCTTAATATTATGTTTTAAGAGTTGTTTAATGTGCTTATTAGTGAGTGGAAATAGGAAAAAATAAAGAAAAGCTAAATAAAGAGCTAAAGAATATCAAGATGCATGATTGTGCATGCAAGTAGCATGGGGATGAACCCTTTGGCACAATCATGCCAAAAAGTTAAGATAGCTAATGCACGATCACGCACTGAGCATTGACAATTTCCAACTTACGAGATTTTTGTATTTTGAATGTTTTAGGGCTATTTTGTAACCAAACAAGTTTTAAAAAAAATCCTAGAAAGAGCCATAGAAGACTCAAGAGTATGAAAGAAAAAGAAAAACACATCAAAGGAGGCTGGATGTCACAAAAAAGGAGATCAAAAGTGGAAACCTTAAGATCAATTTCAATTTTCTAGAATTTTTAGATTAAGGCTTCAAGTTATTTTCTTTCTTTTCTCTACACATATATCATTGTTTTGGATATTAATTTTGATTAGTTGTGTGTTGAACATAATTATGAATAGTTGTGTGTTAATCATTGTTTTGATTAATTTATCGTGCTTATAAGAAATCAAGAGACTGAATCAAGGTATTTAAGTTAAGTTACATAGCTAGAGTTAATACCTTAATAGACTTATAAACATTATGTTAATAATTAATTGAAGAAAGATCTTAATTGTGAGTTAATTATTCTTAGGATTGCTTTAAATCCAATTAAGTAGTTAGGAGTTCTGAGAATTAAAAGATTTTAATTCAATAGTTATCTATTTCAATTGAGATTGCTTGGTTAGATCTCAAGAGAGAGTAATCAAAACCAATGTTTTAAAAATCAGACCAGATGGGTCGGTCTGACCAAAATAAATACGAATCGGTCTAGTTTCTGATCCAGTTTATATTTATAACCCTTGTGACAAAAAACTGGTCGATTTAATAATAAACTAGCTTGTTTTTAGAAAACTATACAGTTTTCTTTGATAAACCAGGTAAGCATAGCATCTCATATAAGTGGGACCCACCATCATTTACACAGGTGGGACTCATCACAAGCCTTTATCATCTTTGGCAAACCATGTAGGACCTATCATTATTTTAAGCACGTGAATGCATCACAAATTTCTCCCCCTTATGTAGTTTTATGTAGTTTTTTAGTTTTAATACAATCTTTTAAAACTTCAACCATTTTTTTATTTTCAATTCTTACACATTATAATTAATAAATTATATTTTTTAAAATTTATATTCTTTATTATATCTTTATATTTTAATTTTAATTTTAGTTTTGAATTATTATCATTAAAAATAAATTACTATTTTTATCTTTAAAAAATATTAAATTTGTTTAATCTCACTAATAAATTATATTTGTCAAATTTTAGGCTCTTTTCATATATTCATATATTTTAATTGAAAATTTTAAATTATTATTGTTAAAAACTAACTATTAGTTTTATCATGAATTTTTTTGATAAATTAAATTATTAATTACTATATATAAGTAATTTTACTTAAGATAATTTAAGAATGTGTTAAAAATAATATTTAGACTATAAAGAAATATGTTTAAAGGACATTGAAAAAAAAGTTAGAATAAGGATAAATAATTTCTATATTTCTATTATTGATTAACTTAATATGTTATTTTTGGTGGTTCAATTTTTAAGTTTTATTAGTTTATTTTAATTCCGGTTAATTTATTTTAATTTCAAATAATTTAATCTTTTATTACCTAATCCTGTCACAAGCTTTCATTAGAGAAAATTTTAATTTTATTATTTAATTAAATTTTTATTAATCACAATTTTAAAATTAAATTTAGAATTTTAATCATTAAGAAAAAATTAAATTTATTTGAATTTTGAACTTTCAAATTAATAGTTTAATAAACTTTAAGTTCAATTTAGAATTGAACTGTCAACAAGCTTGGATAAAAAATTGTTTAAATGTTAAACTATAATTTCTTTAAATTAGAATGAATAAACAATAGAAAACCTAGAATATTAAGCCTTTAAGATCAAAACCACATCAAGTTCCATGATTGAATTAAATCTGGGTGTTATGGGAACCTTATCCTCGACGTTGAGGGCTTAATTAATAATTGAATTGATTCTTTAAATTTATATTTTAGAAAGGTTATTTCTAAAATTAAATTAATTATATTTCAATTAGATAAAATTAATTAATTAAACTTCTTAAAATTAATTGAGAAAGAGTTTTCTTAGTTAAATTTATATATATTCTAATTTGATTAGGATAAAGTTAAATTTATTATTTTTATTTATTTAGAAAATTATTATTCTATTTATTTAAAATTTTTATTTATTTATTTATGAATGATAAGTTTTTTGATTTATTTGAAAATGAAATTTTCTTGTTTAAAATTTGAAAAGTGTTCTAATTTATTAATTGAGAAAATTGTATTTTAATAATTTAAAAAATAGTTCTCTAGTTTACTAAGGAAAGATATTCTAATTAATTAAGAAACTAACCTCTCGAAAAATAATATAAAGAATGTTCTTAAAATTAAGAAACTAACCTCTTGAAAAATAATATCAAGAATGTTCTTAATTAATTAAAAGGTATTTATTTAATTTTGAATGTGGTTTCTTTCAATATTAACAAAATAGTTTTCTAATTGAGGAAAAGTTATTTCTAATTAGATTAGAAATAGTTCTCTAAGTAGTTTATAATGTGTTATAAAATTTTGTAAAAGGACT
Source organism: Erythroxylum rotundifolium (assembly GCA_027563915.1). Classification (NCBI taxonomy): domain Eukaryota; kingdom Viridiplantae; phylum Streptophyta; class Magnoliopsida; order Malpighiales; family Erythroxylaceae; genus Erythroxylum; species Erythroxylum rotundifolium. The sequence goes on from JAOSBO010000006.1 coordinate 28,751,079, forward strand.
TTTTCTAAATTGTTATAAGTTAGAAACATAATTTATTAAAAATTGTTTTCGTTAACTTATGTGAAAAGAGTCAAGATAATTGGAAATAGTTTTCAATTAGATTTGGAAATTGTTTTAAAATCAAAATAAATTTCTATTTTGAATAGAAATTTAATTTATTTAAAAAATGAATTTAATCTATTTAATTATCTAAATAGTTGGAAATATTAGTTTAGATTATTGAGGATCAATAACTAGAATCAAATGAAGCTTGATATTTTATACATATAATTTGATTATGAGTGCATAAATTACATAGTTTACTTATATGTTTGATATATATTAGACACATCTTAAATTACATGTTTATATATGTGATATTATGATATGTAATTTTATGTTTGAGAAGACTACCTTAAGTTAAATCCCTCATTAAAATGTTAAGTACACGTTGAAAATGTGATCAGTGTCTTTCATCATTTAAGAATAAACTATAGCTCTATTTACTTTAAGGTTCGTTGAGTGACTCAAGGTCCCTTTAACGTAAATATGTTCTATCTTAAATTAATGGGTCATATTTAACTAAATTTTTATGATTTGGATTAGTGATTGATGATCATATGAATTTAAAGACAAGGTTAGGAATAACATATAAAATATATTTTGGCAAGAGTTGTCACCTAATGGATCTTGAGTCATATAAGATGTGATTAATAAGGATGTTATCTACCTAATTTAATGTGAGTTGGTTTATTGAGTGACTTAAGCTTAACTAAATTTAAATATAATTTCGGCCTACTAGAAAGATTAGAGTAATCTTTCCAAATAATAATGAGCACTATTATTTAAATAAAATAGTAGAAGCAACCAAATATATGATTAAAGTCTTGACTTTATTTAGTAGTCATTGCATGTAACTAATACTTTTTTTTTACATTTATACTTTTCTTAAGTATAAATTACTATTTTCTAGTATAGATGATGCTAAATTTCTTGGACATAATTTAGGTTTAAGAAGAGTTCGAAAAGTTGTAAGTCCATTATAAAATTTCACTATAATCTCTATTAAAGATTCAGTGACAAACTTCCATTGACATGTTAACATCATATTGACGACAAAATGTAATGACACTTTGAGTTGACCAATGTCTTATAAACTTTGATGATAACATATACGATGTATATTAACACTATGATAGCAAAATTTGAGAGACTGCATAAAGTAGACCATACATTGATGGAATTGTTCTACTAATTTAACCAATAAAAGGCATAAACATAGATTACAATTGAATGTATTTTCTATAGTATAATGATAATTGTCATTATAACAAAAATTGTTGCATACTTTTTGTGTGTATATGTGATATAATAGAGACCATATGTATTTCTAGTTCATGTTTATAAGTAAATTTAGATTCAAAATTATTATAATGTTCAAGACATGATGAGAAATATATTGTTAGGTAGAAGTTATTGATATAACATAAGTCTCCATTGATCCAATACTTAGCACAAGTGGTAAGAATACAAAGTTAGATAACTGAGACTATCATTAGCAAAAGTGGTAAGAATACAAAGATAATCGAGACTATCATTTTATGTCATGTTGGATAAATCAATATAATGATAGCATGCATATAAGGATATATGTATCCTTGGATTATGAATTGTATGAAATCTGTTAAGTTAAAGAATAACCAAATGAACTTTAGGTTAAAGGAGGATGATGGTATTGAATTGTTAAATTTATATGTGCGATGTATTAGATGGAATAACAATTCATAAAAGGATAATTATTATATTTATTAGAATTACTAATGAATTTATGTGATATAATTATATGTATTAACTGAAACATTGATTTAAAATTTTTAAGAGTTCAAATTGTTTTAAGTTTAAATAGAGATTAAACATTAATAATGTTGAAGCACTTTGATGAGATCAATGTGGGGAGTTTTAAGATTATCAGTTATTTATAGGGAATGAGATCCTCTATTGAGCACCTTCATAACTAAATTCCATAAGAGTATGGATTTATATAAGGAGGAATATACAAAATGAGATATTGTTTGATGTAATATTTATTTCTTTTATAGCTAAGCCTAGTATAATAACTTACCTTCAGTAGTTTCAATTACATCAATTAACAATGCTTCATATTAGATATAAAATGCTAAGACTTTGAAACAATCAAATTTAATGATTTTGGAATGTGATGCTTGGTTGAATCATATATTATCTAATAAGTTTAGAACCAAATTCGATAATAAAATTCTATGAGATATCCAAAAAGTTAGATATAATGTTATAGACCCATTGAACAAATTTTTTGTTTCAATTTATACTTATAGGCGAATGGTTCTCAAGATAAGTAGTTGAAGTAAGATGGAATTTGAAATTCAAATAATCTCCTGACAATAAATGCATTTTTTTGGATACATTTGATGTATAGTTGAAAGGCTATGAGAGATTGAAAGATTTAATTTCATGATGAAATTAAAGAGTTTATCTTAAAGATGATTTTGAATTTATCATGTCTATAAGAAGGTTAGTTAGAGTATAATTATCCGCTTCACTGGGGATATGTAGAGACTTATTGCTTATAAAGAGAACAATAATTCGTATTTCAATTAATGAAAATATAATTGTCTAGTAATGAATCTTATTGGATACGAAAAGGTAATATAATAATTATTGGAATTAGATCAACTGAGACAAGTTATTTACCTATTCTAAATCCAAATACTTAGCTAATATACAAAAGGTGTTTAGTATTTGAGAAACCTGATAATTATGAAATATCAATCATATCCATTATTCTAGGTATGAGTTGATATATGAGTTCAAGATTATATGGATATTAACTTTAGACGTAAATCCATATTAAGGTATGTTTTACCTAGAACAATAATATTTTGAGATTGGAAAATTTTACAATGCATTATTAATTGCTAATCAAGTTGTAATAATTTTTTATTTATGGAAAATATTATTTAGATCAAAATTCTTTAATGAACTTAGTATAGTTCCTCGGATTGATTAGATAGTATTGTATTGTAGAACATTATAGCCATTGGGCAAGAAAAAGGAGATAATATCTCATCAAAGATCCAACAATTTATTTAGGTAAATTTTCTTAATTATGGTGATAACTAAGATGGAAATTGTAAGATTTACATAAGTGCTTAGATAGAGAATCTTGTAAAATTCTCTCACTAAACCATTATCCCAATAATAGCATGACCATTATATAATGATCTAGTATAAGATACTTAAGTGATTGACTTAGTGCAATTAGGAGATTTTCGGTTTATGTCCTCCAACCAATTGATTAGTTGTAGTTTAGTAACATAATTATTTAAAAATGTTTTTATTATCTTATATATATTTAGATGTGTATGACAAAGTCCAAGGGATAAATATAATACTGGAAATAAAATTATAATGAGGTTATAATTATGAGATTTATATTGCATTTATATATTATATTATTCTTAATCCTTATTCTATTAAGTGTGGGCATTAATGGAACATAAAAAGGATTAGCACAAATTATGTTTCTTCATTATAAAAGAAGTAATCGATTTCATAAACTAAAGTATAGAGATAAACAAATGTGTGGGTATTTATTAGAGAACAAGTTTAAAGAAATGATCTCATTTGAAAAATCCATTGAGAACATTACTTGTATATCTATAAGAATTCTCAATGTTATGATTTTATAAGTAATCCTTTGACTTGAGATCATCAAAGTATCTCCTTGTCTGGATTTGAGACAATGCTTATCTAATATTCAGATGTTTGAGCTTTCTCATTATGATAACTTCTTTAGTTAGTGGAACAAGCAATTTGGTATCAAATTCATTATAAAGAAATTTGACAGAAGCCTTGCTAACCATCTATGGTTCATAGCCTTTCTAAGCAACTTCTTTACTTTTATTAATTAAAGTCTGTCTGATCATTTTGCCATCATTACTCAAATAAGTTTTATAATTCCTATATATCCCTTTAAATTTAATGATTTTTAACTGATCTGGCAAGATTTGAGGAAAACTGTGCTTATTAAGTAGGTAATGAAGTTTCTTATTCAAACTAAAATTGGTAATACACATCACCTTCTTAATAATACTAAGAGTGATATTGAGAAGATTCAATATGAGGTGCACAATAATCCAATATCCCCTTAACTTCAAGAAAAGGAGAGAACTATAATGCACTACTCTATAATATCGCACTACTCTATGATATCGCACTAATAAAGCAAAGGTCTCAGATTGGATAGATGAAAAGTAGTGACAAAACATTTCTTTTTTCTACAGAACTATGGTTTCTAGAAAGAATAGGAATATAATTGTCTCTTTGGATCTGAGTAATAAAAAAATGGAGTCACAATAATAGTTACTTAAGAAGGCTTTTGATTACTTCTCAAATATCTTGAGTGCTCTTGCCAATGCAAACTCATCTAGTGCATTTCTTAAAGAAATCATGCTAGAATGTGTCACCTCTTAAGAAGCTCAAAACGTACATAAACCTATCACCATATAGGAAATTGAAAACACTATAAAATCCTTGAATCCACACAAGGCCCTTGGTCTTGATGATTTTAACTCATATTTTTTCATTAAGTCTTAGACTCTGACTAGACATCTTGTTATTGATGCTATTTTGGAATTCTTCAATAAGGGATTTCTTTTATCTAATCTCAATAAAACCTTTGTAAATCTTATTCTTAAAAGTGGTAAGCAGATCCATTTCTCTAATTTTTGACCTATATCATGGTATAATACAATTTTTAAAATTATATATTTGATCTTATTTCATAGATTAAGAAAGTTTTTACAAAACTATGTTGACCCTTGATAAGGTGGTTACATATTTGGGAGGGTCATTGGTGACAACTTTATTCTACTACAGGAGCTAGTGAGAACCTATTCCAAGCAAAGAAGTAGCAAAAATTACCTACTTAAGTTGCTATGAAGCAAGTTTATGATAATGTGGATTAGAACTTTATCATAAACATTCTCCATCCTATGAAATTACCTGAAATCTTCACTAAATAGATTTCACAATGTACAACTGCCCCCTCCTTTAAGATTCTTATCAATGGTTAACCTTGCAAATCTATCAAAAGTTGTAAAGGAACTTAGTTAGGTGATCTTATCTCACCTTATCACTTTGCTTTTGTAATGGAATTATTCAACATTACTCTCAAAGGGATTGTGTAGGGACTAAAGAATTTCAAATTTCACTCATAAGAAACTGCATATTACAAATACTACATTGCTAATGATCTCATTCTCATCTCCAAGGTTAATCACACTTCTACTTCTACACTCGTGAAAGCTATAAAGGTTTTCAACCAGCTTTCTGGATTAGACATCAACTGCTCTAAAAATGGTTTCTGTCTTACTAAAAATTCCATGAGACAAGTGCAAAATGAGAGGGCTATTACTGGTTTCAAATTATAAAACCTCCCTATGCTTAATCTAGCATTCTTATCTCATCTTTTAATCTCTCCTCAAAGGACTTAGCATCTTGATTGACAAAATCAATAATAGAATTTCTCTTTGAGGTTCTAGAACTTTTTCTACTGCTAGCAGAACTCGGATTATTTCTTCTATGTTAAAATCCATTAATGTGTTTCAAGCTACTCATATTGCTTTTCCCACTAAAATCATTGAGTCCATTAAAAAGATGTCCAACAAATTTCTATGGATAGGAAATGATGATCTTTCAAAAAAAGAAAAAACCAGAATGCAATGGAAGGATGTAGGTTTGGCTAAAAACAAAAGAAGTATAGGTGTTATTTCTCTTAAAATGAAGAATAATGTTATGCTTTCTAAAATATTATGGATGCTTATAACTAACAAATAACCTTTATGGTGCAAGTCTATTTATGATATCTACATCAAGAATAGGAACATTTGGAGCTTAAAGGTTAAATTATCTTCAACATCAACCTTGAGAGCAATTATGAAAGAAAGAGAGTTATTTAGAAATGACATTGATTCTCTCATTAGAATGGAATGACAACCAACTCTTGGTTTGATAATTGCCTTTCTATTAGACCTTTACACATCTTATAAAAGGTGGAAATTATCAAACCTTTAATCAAGTAGGACATGACAGTAGCTGAAAACTTGTCTAATAAACACATTTTCAAATAGAGTTATATTCCAAATCCACTTTATATTCAAAAATTACTCAAACATGCTTTCTATTGTGTTACTAGCTTTCTCTATGCAACACAACAAAAGTGAATCAGTCCAATCTCTTGATCGAAATTGATTGTAAAACAATAAACATCATAAATATTTTCATTAAATTAAGAATATAAAGTTTAAAAAATAATTCAAGATTAGTTTTAAAAGAGGAATTCAACAATCTATAGATGTAACTAAATATCTAAGTCAAATAATAATGAATATTTAACAAAAAAAGGAAATACGAAAAAAGTTGAGAAAGAAAATTGAAATTATTCTTTTCTTTTCCTTATACTAGAATATCTACTACCCCTTTTTATGTTTCTTCTTCATTTTTAGGTGTCCCTGATGACTCCTTATTTCCTTTTTCTGAATACAGCTTCTGCTCTCAATGTAGCTTTATAATATCCTCATATAGCAATAAACGAGGGTTTTTGGGATATATGTGGACACTTATGGTCCTATAGGTGAGTGTGTATCTCTAAAAATTCCTCAATTCATGACTTTACATGGTTATAGAGAATTAAACAGGCGATATATATATATATATATATATATATATATATATATATATATATATG
>JAOSBO010000006.1:28781349-28791716 GCA_027563915.1 Erythroxylum rotundifolium
TGTTTTCTTTCTCTTCGCACATTTGCTCCCATTAATTTTGTTACACAATTTAATAACTATTTCTTTTCTTTATTTACAAAAAGTGTGAGAAAGCCAAGGTTAATAGAGGAAAAATGAAAACTCCTCACAACACCAGCTCCAAATCATTTGTTGTCGTATGACAAGAATTATAAGTTCTTTGTTTAGAAGTTATTATTATATTAGTAAATACAATAAAGTGTATTGTGTTCCAATTTTTTTAAAATTCATATAACAGAGTTAGACTTAACTATATGGACAAGAGTATGATAGGATAACACTTTACAAACTAAAACATTACAAGGAAGATGAAGGTTGGATATCTGAAAAAGCGTAGAATAATTATTTAAGTATAAGAATTTTAATTTTAATTTTATTTATTTATGCAATACTAACTAATAATATTTGAATTACATCTCGATTTTATGTTTTAAATTTTAAGATAAGATGCATGAGTTGTTACAGAGGTCATTATTTGACGGGAATGAGCCCAATATGGATGATATTTGCAATAACGTCCTTGGTACAAGATCAGAGCATATCAATGATCTTAGGTATGACCCTAAGCTAATTGGTTCATCATCGTTACAACTAGTATATGTAACGACATTTTAAGAGGAGAACTAGTCGCTTAAAGATTAGTTACAATGTAATGAAGAAAAGTAAGATCATACAGAAGAAAAGTTAGAGCGTACTAAATAAAAATTATAACATAATAAGCAAAAATTAGACCGTACTGAAAGAGAGTTGACCAAGTTTTAAAAAAAATTGTCAAACAAATACTTGGATCAAAGTATGTAAGTAGTACTGTCAATGAAGAGTCTTAGTTTGTCTATAAATTTTTTCTTAAGTTTTGTAATTAACATTTAGTTACATTTTATTTTTTATAAAAATGAATTTAAATTTAAATTTATTTTAATTACTTAATTATTATTCAAACAATGTTACCAACAATAATTCAAAAATGTTACTTTATTATAATTCAAACAATGTTAAAAACAATAACATGAATTAAAAATGTTATCAATAATTATAATTAAATGATAAATTGGTAATAGGAAAGGGTAATTAAAAATAAACATTTGTCACTAAAACTTTTTAGCTACAAATACAAAATCGCCACCAAATCTTTTTAGCTATGTTTCACAAAACACCTCCGGTAACCTTTAGCTACGTTTCCAAACCCATAGCTAAATATATTCTTCTATGAAAATAAATCTTCGCTAAAAATTATTACTTACGCCTACGTTAACAAAACTAATTACCTTTAGTCACCAAAATCAAACGTCACAATATGTCATTTGTGACAATTTGGTTTCTCCTCATTGTCTATCCCTTTTTGCGACAGACCTATGATCGTAGCAAAATCACTTGGGTAATGTTTTCGTAAAAATGTCGCAAATAATTATTCCTATCAGGCTTTTGCCACCATTTGTTAGATGATTTTTTACCGTCGTTAAAACGACAATGTTTTCTCTTTCAGCAACGAAATTATTCCTCGTCAAACTCCATGTTTTTGTAGTGATTCTAATAATTAGAAATGCAGTGGAATATTGTATTTATATGTGGTAGATAAATAATAATTAATTGTAAATTTTAATTTCAAGAATTAGAATGTAACATAATAGTTCTTACGTACACTTCATCCACACTAACAGTTTTGCAGCCTCATCTTCAACAGGGACCATATATATATCCGTAGCGATCATGCATTTTAAGTCACAGAAGATGAAATTGTTGTCTAGGAAATATGATGCATTTAGTTTTTGGAGTAGAGAAAAAAAACAAGGTCAGAATGGGTAAGGATGAGTGTTACTTCCACTACCGCGTACATTTTGAAGGCGTCGCGTCTATAGTCTTGACGCACGTAACAAAATTGTAGTTGATAAGAAGAAAATTGAGTTTTGAACGGGAGGAGGTGGTGATAGGGAGGGAAAGGATGGCGTTGGTGGTGGCGGTTGCGGTTGATGGGATTAATAATATGGATCAAATCTCATATATGCAGTACTTGAATGTCACGAAAGTCAGCTGCCATTAAGTTGTCAATTTTCTTTGGCTTTGATATTTTTTTTATTGTAATTAATACCTTCCAGTTGGGTGAAAAGTTTAGTCGCTCAACTCACCACGATTTCAATGAGTTAGTGAGAAGTGAATCAGCTAACCCATGCCGTGACCACTTGACCTTATTAATTATAGTGACAATAATGATTTCCTTGAGACCACCACTTAGCTCTTGGTTCGACGGATGGGATTTGGAGATGAGAAGTTGAAAGCACGTAGTATCATTTAATTTAATGACTATTGTTGTTGAATATTATTATTAAGATGAATGCTATAATCACCCATCCCCCGGTTTACATCACGTACAAATACATATTTTGATATTGTACATCTTTTTACAGTCTTAAAAAGGCATAAATATACAAATTAGCACTCTAATTCTAACAGTTAAAGACATACTCCTGTTTCATTATTATCAGACTAAATACCTGATAAAAGTTTCAAAATCTTACCTAATTAATTGTATGTAATTTAATTTAACTAAGTTATATAATAATTATGATGTGAAAAATATAGTGCAGGTATGTTGTTGTAAAGTTATAATTCATAAAACTAATTTCACTAAATTACACAGTGTTTCTTCATAATTATAGCTTGACTTTTAAGTTTTATTTTTTATTTAATATGATTAAATGGAAGGTTCATGTCCATCAGGCTTAAAAATCAAGCAAAGCTTCCAGAGTCCACACATAAACAAGTATAAAATTGTGGAAACGGAGGCGCAATGTGATACAAGTGGATAGAAAAAGATGAAGTTTGGCAGTGGCAATCAAGCATCAAAAGGACCTGGTCACACAATGTGGTGGGCCCATTCCAAACAAGAAGCACACAATGTTCCAAGTTGCCAACTGAGTCCATCCGTTGGACTTCCACTTTATTCAAAGGTATGTAGACCGGGAATTGGATTGGGCCGCGACAGTGACATAGGGTTGACTCAGCTCCATCACCTCCTGTGTTGGAATCGCCGTTCCTCCCAACTCATGCTCCCAGTCCCAAGTGCTTCATTACCTAATACGATTTATCATTTACGTGTCAAGCTCCACAAACTAACTAAAGAGACAATTCTTCTTCCACTAAAATTAGTAGTTGACATTACCATTGTGAGTTTGTCAGACAAACTATGAGAAGGGCCAAAATAATTTTTTATTTTTATTTTGACCAGTCATGCATATGGGAATTGGGATTGGGAGGAAAGGAACAGAAGTTTAAAGGTGTATCCAATTGGGCATTTTGCAGTTTCAATTGCAATATCAATCAAGGTTAATTATCTATATCCCTGGAGTGAAAATCCAGTTTAAAATGCTTCAAGAATTATATCTATCCACTCTATCCCAACCGTTTTCTTTTTTAATTGTTCAAAGTTATCAATTACATGCAACTTAACTTGATTCTTGTTGCCGAACTCCAACCTCTGAAGTCTGTAAAAGTAAAACAACCAAACAACACAACTAAGTATTTAATTGTCACACGTTACATGCATTAATACAACACTTCATCCTGATTTCTCTCTCTCTTCTTTTTTTTCCCCTCCCTATATGACGATTTCCCGCTGGCAGTGAAATTATTAATTAGCGACGAACAAGGAAATAATTGAACCGTAAGACCAAATGTCCACCGGCTATCACCGGTTTATCCCTTACCCTCGCGAAAATGCCTATAAATATAACCACAGGACTGCCATAAACCCAACGATCACTTCTCGCACTGACTCAACAACCTTAGTCGCACCCGTGGTCAGTGAGTAACTTAAAGCGCAAAACATGGTTGTGACTTCACCACAAGACGGTCCAGCCTCTTCCAAGCGGCTAAGGATTGGCTTGCTCGTGTCCGTATCTTCTCTGATGGCTCTCCTAGCGAAACGCGCCCGTCTAGTCTCAAAAAAGCTGAAGACCGCAACGAACGCCCACAGTAACCATGACTGCCTCAACCACCATGCAAAATTTAACAACAGTCCAAGCATGCAACCAAGGTCGCCACTTGCGCGACCAAAACAGTTGTTGGCGCAGCTAAGTAACAAGGCGACCACGTTGATACACAACAACAAGAAACGACAAGCCAGAGATGAAAACGACGATGATCTGAGGGCGGAGGATTTCGGGGATGGTGGGGTGTGGCAAAGGGCGATCTTAATGGGAGATAGATGTGAGCCGTTGGATTTCTCGGGAGTAATCTATTACGATAATACCGGGAAGCAGCTTAAGGATGCTCCTCTTAGGTCGCCACGTGCCAGTCCTTTGCCTGGTTACTTGGCACGTGCAAAATGAGGAGACGATGGTCTCGTTGACTGGTTCTGCTTTTCTGGGCAAGTTCGTGAGGGAGGTTAAGGTAGGTAGGTCGGTAGGATACCAAGCAGGCTTATTAATATACTTGGAATAGGAACTTTGGGTCATGGCATCTGGAATTCAATTGTGGTATTTTCTCCAAAAGTCTAGAGGTGTCGAGTACAATTTGCTATTATTTGTACTTAATTTCAATAATTAGCTAATTGTATGGTCGGACGTTTTTCAGAAATAAAATACCTCTATGCTCTACAGTCAGAGTAATTTGAAATATTTAAGCATATTAAAAAAATTCACCTTAATGGAGTAAGCCACGGCTAGTTTAATTTACAAGTTTCCAGAAAACAAAAAAAAAAGCACTCACACTTAATTCCTTCCTTGTCACAAGTTACTTGCAAATGTTCTTGGTGAATATAAATAAATTCCTCTTTGGGATTTATGAATAAATAAAAAGGTTGAAATTTTGAAATAACCGCTTCGGCTGAACAGAGATTGTCGTCCCCATCTAATATTCTGACTGTAATTTGATTTTGGCGGATTAACTATTTAACCGTCCAAAGTCTAAACCACAACGTAGCCTAGCTAAACTTACGGTCTTATCCTTGCCAATACAATTTAAAATATCGCAATTAGTTAGCTAAACACGCCATGTTTATAGTTTACAAAATGTAAAATGAATTTTACCACTTTTCCCGCTTCCAAACGTTGGACTGTTGAATTACAAAAGATGAATAAGCTTTTGTAAAAATATGAATATAAATTCATCGAGGAACTCATACTTTCTTGTCTGGACCTTATTTTTCTTTCATATTAGCTATCAAATCATCCTTGGTTTTATATATTGAGGTTTGTTTGGAAAAGAGACCAAAATGTAACCGTTTAAGCTCTTCTTCTTATATAGTTGTCAAGATCCTGGTAACGAGCTTTTTCAATTAAGTTTCGGATGACACATACCGGAAAGCTCCACCCACGCAGGCCCTTTCAACGTTACATGGTTAAAATTGTGGCAAATAACATAAATTATAAAAGGTAAAAGATATATTTTACATTTTAATATTTTTATTAAAATGTACATTAAATTCAAACGTTTTGATGAAACATTAGAATTTGACTTTATCTATTGCATAAAAATTAGAGATGGTAACCTGATCAACTCTGCTTATGCGAGTTAGCTTGAAGATGCTTTCTTGATTCCGACGAGCTAGCTTTTCTAACGGTGGAGATTCAGGCGAGATTTCCCACCCAGCTATGGCTTCATTTTCGTCATCTTCTCCACCCTCTCAATCCCCCCTATCCTCTTTATTGTCTTCACCTTCTGGTACCCAAACTCCTAATCCGAAATTCCCAAATTGAGCCCCAATCCCAGATCAAAACACAAACCCTAATACTCTAGTGCCTTCCTCGACTCCTTGTCCACTCCAGAAATTGACCCCTTCGGTTCCTTCTCCTTTAAAAGGAACCATTCCTCCCACTACCACCTCAACCCCTCTTCCACCCCAGAAACCCCTTACCCCTACACTGGTTTGATCCTGGAAGAGCATCGTGGAGGCCGATAATGGTGCTTCTTCTAAGACTCTGGAGCTCACCTCTTACCCTCCTGAAGTTAGAGAGAATCAGTTCTTTGTGATTACTCCATGGGAGCTCGTACAGTGAGGAGCGTCAAAGTTCCACACTGCTCTGTTCGGTTTCTTTCTGGGGAAGAGGCCGGCTTACCCAACGGTGCAGCGTGCCCTGGCGAGATCATGGGCAGACTTTGGGCTCTAGGAGATATTGATCGCAAGCTCCAACAATTTTCTATTCCGATTTGAGTCTGAGCAAGGAATGAAGTCCGTGGTGGAACGGGGTCCGTGGCACATTCAAGGTAAGCCCTTGTTTCTCCGACAGTGGAGCTTGAATGGAGGCTACTTGGCAGAGATTCACACAGCTTCGGTGTGGGCTTGCTTCTATAATGTTCCGGTTGAATACTGGAATACCGAAGGATTGGGCGGAATTGCTAGTGCTGTGGGGACTCCTCTGCTTATGGATACTCCAACTGCAAGAATGTCCAGGATTAGCTATGCAAGATTATGTGTGGAACTGGAGCTGGCGAAGCAATGGCCTTCAGTGTTCCAATTGGCCACATATGGTGAGGAAAGGCAACTTACCTTTAAGGAAGTCTCTATTGAGTATGAATGGCAGCCACCTGCGAGTGAACAGAGGGAAATGTGGGTGCCTACTGGGCGCAAGTTTGTTACTGGTCTTTACCAAGAGCTGGAACAGAGCAAGGCTCCTGAGCCACAAGAATTCCCTGAGCCACCTACGGAGAGCTTTAAGCATAACCCAGAAAATGCTCCTCCTCTAGAGAAAGTGTTAGGCCCACTCCAACAGGACACAACTAACATTGAGAAGGTCCAAGATGCAAATGAGGTTAATGTAGTCAGGAATTCTCTTATGGGTGAACCTCAGATCCACCCTTCTGAAGACTTTAGTGTCGATAGTGGGGAGTCTAATACTCAGTTAGAACAACTGACTGGTATACCTCCATCCCCTTCTTCTGAATTGAGACCTAATAGTCTTGGGACTGTAGGTGGGGCACAGGGGGACTTCTCAGTTAGAAGGACTAGAAAAACTAGGAAAAAACAGTAGTAGGTTTGTGGCATAGATGGCTTTGTGAATATGGAGTTTGTGTTTTGGAACGTGAGGGGCCTTAATCACCCCAATAAACAGCACATTGTCCGTGCTTGGCTTAAAAAATCCTTAACTTCTTTTATTTGCTTAGTTGAAACTAGGGTTAGATCTCCTGATTTTTTGAATTCTGTTTGTCATGCATTGTTTCCTAGATGGGATCGCTTTAGCAACTTAGACCCCTCGTCCAATGCTAGTATTTTGATTGCTTGGAATTCTGAAATCCTCCAATGCTCTATCATTAGCTATTCTGATCAGTTTGTTCATGTGGAACTTCTCCCTAGACATAGTTCAGATTCCTTCCAAGTGTCTAGTGTTTATGGAGCCAATAATCCGACCCATAGGAAGCTCCTTTGGAATGATCTTACCAATATTTCCTTGTTTATGGGCCAAAACCCATGGCTGCTTGCTGGTGACTTCAATGTTATTCTACATCCTTAGGAATCTGACCCTCCTAGTGTCTTTGCTATGAGTAGTCAACATGATTTTAGGCAGTTTGTAAGGGATACTTGTTTATTCGACCTAAATTCTAGTGGTCCTCTGTTCACTTGGTCCAATAAACATTTAGGAGATTCCTTCACAGCTCGTAAGCTTGATTATACCCTTATCAACTCTTGTTGGAGTATTCGGTTCCCTTCTTCTCATTGTGTCATCCACAATCCTCATATTTCTGATCATTCTCCTTTAGTGGTAAAGTCTATAGGGAACCACCGGAAACACTCTTCCCCCTTTAGGTTCCTTAACCTTTTAGCTAATCAACCAAACTTCTTGCGGATTATTGAGGAAGCTTGGGCCTTCCCTGTCATAGGTACTCCCATGTTTAGGGTAGTGGCTAAACTTAAGAAAGTTAAGCAAGCTCTCAAAATTATGCACTCTGGTCAGATTGGTGATATCAATGCTAGAGTCGAGAACTGTCATACCCATTTGAATCACATCTAGGACCAACTGAAATCCTCTCCTAGACCTACCCTTTTGCAAGCTAGGGAGAGTGAGGCCATTAGAGAACTATATAGATCTCTCGAGGATTAGGAATCGTTTTACAGACAAGTTTCCAGGATCAAATGGCTTAAGGAAGAAGACCGCAATACTAAATTTTTTTCATAATTCCCTCATTGCTAACAGAAACCGAAATGCCATACATTCTCTAGATGTGGGAACTGGCAGTAGGGTAGTGAGGCTTTGTGACATTCAAACTCAATTCCTAGATTTCTTCAGAGGTTCTATTAAGACTATTAAGCATCTTCACCCCTCTAAGGAGTTTGTGGCTCATCTTTTCCCTCACCCACTTCAGGATATTCATTCTTAAGCAGTTATCACTGAGGTCTCCCCTCAAGAAATTCAAGAGGCTTTCCACTCTCTTAATCCCAATAAAGCCCCTGGCCCTGATTGTTTTAACGGGAACTTTTATGGTAAGGCTTGGCCTATTATTGGGGATGAAGTTACAAGAGCAATTCAAAACTTTTTTATCCATAGCAAACTCCTAAAAGAGCTCAATTCCACATTCATTACCCTAATTCCTAAAACAGCTCACCCCTCCACTGTCCAAGACTTTAGACCCATCTCCTGTTGCAATATGCTCTACAAGGTTATTGCTAAAATTTTAGCAAATAGACTCAGCTCCATTCTCCCTCTTATAGTTAGCCCTAATCAAAGTGCCTTTATCAAGAATCGTCAAATAGGGGACAATATTCTTTTAACATAAAAAATCTTCAAGAACTACCACATTTCTAATTCTCATAAGAGGTGTGCTTTCAAAGTGGATCTCCGCAAAGCCTATAACTCTATTCATTGGGATTTCCTTCTTACCACTTTAGAAGCTGTCGGTCTCCCAATGAGGTTCATTGAATGGGTCCGAGAATGCATCACCTCCCCCTCCTATTCCATTCTTGTAAATGGGTCTCCCACAAAATTTTTTAAAGGAAAATCTAGGTTACGACAGGGTGATCCACTATCACCTTTCCTCTTCATTATCTGTATGGAGGTGTTCTTTAGGAATTTGATAGTTACTATAGACAACAATTCTCAGTTCAAATATCATTGGAGAGGTCAACGTCTTAAGATTAACCATCTTCTTTTTGCAGATGACCTCTTAATGTTCTGTCATGGGGACTTGCTCTCAGCTCAGCTTTTGCTTGATTCCTTGTGCACTTTCTCTTTGTTTCTAGCATGGAAATGAATACATCCAAAAGTCACTTTTACTTATCCTCGGATGTTAATCATCTAAGTCATAGGATACAACTTGTCTCGAGTCTCCAATAAGGTTCCCTTCCTTTTAGGTGTCTCGGAGTTCCCCTTATTACCGGTTGGCTTTTTGGGAGGGATTGTGCTGTTCTTATCGATAGAATTGAAAATAGGATCAATTGTTGGACCCATAAGTGCCTTTCATACGCGGGTAGACTCCAATTGGTTATTTCAATTCTCTCTTCCTTCCATGTCTACTGTTCCTCTCATTTTATTCTCCCTTCTTCCATCCTTAAGGAAATAGAGGCTAAGCTTAGGAATTTTTTATGGGCAGGAAAGGCAGGTTCAAATACTCAAGCTAAGGTGAAAGGGAGTGACATTTGTCACCCTAAAAAGGAAGGGGGCTTAGGTGTCAAACACTTGACTTAGAATCATGTTCTTTGAGGTAAACGGATCTGTAATTTGTTTGAAGATAGGGAAGCCCTTTGGGTTAAGTGGGTTCATACAATTATTTTGCGTAGGACAAATTTTTGGAGTGCACAGCCTACATATAATAGTTCGTGGAGTTGGAGAAAGATCTTAACAGTTAAGGACAAGTTGTGTCATCAATTCAGATTTAGGATTGGAAATGGTATGTCTACTCTTTTCTGGCAAGATCCATGGCACCCGCGTGGTATTCTGAGGACCTTGTTAACTCTGAGAGAGATCAATGGGTCGGAGCTGCCACTCACAGCACATATCTCTGAAGTTATAATTAATGATGCTTGGAGTTGGAGGGAGGTTTCCACGGACCTCCTTAGACACCTTGAGCCACTTGTGTATTTACCCAATTTCACCCTACCTGACACCCTGGAATAGTTTGCGAGCCCTACCAAGCGCTGTACAATTGTGTCAGCTTATCATCTCTTGCAACCCCTGTTACCGGTTGTTCCTTGGTACATGCTGGTATGGTCCAAATATAGTATCCCTCGCTGCTCTTTTACATTATGGCTTGCATACCTGCAAAAGCTTCAAACCAGGGATAAACTTTCGAACCTCTATACTCCTAATCACTGTTCCCTGTGCTTCTCAGCCAATGAATCAATAAATCACTTATTTTTTGAATGCCCATTCTCTCACACAATTTGGGAACAATGCCTCACCCGATTCGATTTGCCCACTTTT
>JAOSBO010000006.1:28791816-28804797 GCA_027563915.1 Erythroxylum rotundifolium
TAGAAGAACTGGTACGAAATTTAACAAATTCTAGATACCGACTTTAATGTTTTGGTTTAAAGAAAATCAGCAACTTTACAAAGAAAACACCACCATGTTTTCAATGACTTGAAAAGTATACACAAGTTCCAAATATAAGCAGTGGATGTCGGCGGTGAGGAGTGGTAGTGTGAGGAGTGGTAGTTCGTGGGTTGGAGATTAAAGAATGTGAGGCTTCGTCGGTTGGAGAGCTTTGTCAGTTGGAGATTGAAGATTGGAGGCTTTGTGGGTTATAGATTAAAGAATACGACACTGAGATTCGTGGGTTGGAGATAAAAGAAAAGATTTCATAGGTTGGAGAGCGTCGTCGGTTGGAGATTGAAGAATGCGAGGCCGATTTTCGTTGGAGATTAAAGATTGCGAGGCTGATTTTCATGGGTTGGAGATTTATCTATAACATGCGTAATTTTTTGTTTTCAGATGATGATGATGGAGATGGAGAGGCATAGATAAGAAAAGCACCTGATTTTTGCTAAAATCGTAAATCCCTAAAGTGACATTGATGGTGGCGATGCAGGTAATGCAAACAGAAGTGTGAGAGTCTTAAGGGTGGCGTGCAAAATGAAAGGTTCCTCTAACAGATAATCGTAGATGGTTGTGCAAAGATTGGAGAATTCGGTCAAGTCATGCCAAATATACAAGGAATGGAGTAAACCCCCAAAGTAAGGAATGATAATATTACCTATCTAATCATAACTCTTCACCAGGCATTATTTTTCATTTCATTCCCATTACCTCTTTCTCATTTCCCCCCAAACAAGCATACCCTTAGTAAACTTGAAGCTCTGAGTGGATTGTGCGGTCTTTTAGACATTTTCAGGGCATTATCGCACGTGGGTAGTCTTTGTTTTGTTTCTTTTGTTGTATAGTGGCTCATGAATATGTAGACATGTTTGATGATAATATTATTATGCTTTATAATTTTGTAAAATTAATGCTTGTCTGTCTTGTGGTCTTCAAATGGTTTTATGTGTATGAATATTTTGTACTGTTGTTAAGATTGCTCTTGAGAGGAATTCAAAGTCCAGAAGTTGTGGTAAAGTTTTACTGTGATTATAAAAGTGCGTTTGAAATTGGTTTATAGGTTTTTTTTTGGATTTTCAAATTACAATCTTTGTACTGCCGAAATGTTTTAAATGTTTTTAAAGATGTCTAGTTAGCCTTGCATAGTCAGGTTAAAGGTACTGTGAGTATCCTTAGCTTGGGTATACGGTGGTCGTTATGTGCCCGGTATGGTTCGGGTTGTGATAAACTATGCCTAGTACAATGACTTACCTTCAACAGTTCCAATTAGATCAATCACCAAGATTTCATATTAGATATGGAATGTTAAGACTTTGAAAAAGTCAAAGTTAATGATTTAAGGATGTGATGCTTAGTTGAAGCATGTATTATTTATAAGTTTAGAACTAAATTGGATAATAAAAGGTTAAAAATATCCAAAAAGTTGGATATAATCTTATAGACCTATTGAATAAATTGTTTATTCCAATGTATAATATGATAATAGTTCTTAAGAAAAGTAGTGGGAGCAAGATGATATTTGAAAAGTTTAAATCTCATTACAACACATCCGATTGGAATTCATCTCTTTGTTGATACATTTTATGCATAACTGAAAGGTTATGAGAGATTGAAAAATTCACTTTCATGATGAATTCAAAGAGTTTGTTTTGCAGATGATTGTGAATGTATCATGTTTATGAAAAAGTTAGTGGAAGTATAGTTTTCCTCTTCAGTGGGAGTACATGAAGACATATTGCTCACAGAAAACAATAGAAAATTGTTGAAAATATAATTGTCTAAGAACAATTCTTGTTAGATATGAAAAGGTAACAACTTAATTCTGGGAATTAAATCTATAAAGATAGATTGGTAGTTATTTACCTATTTTAAGTCCAAGTACATATATAATGTACTAAAGATGTTTAGTATTTGACATATAAGATATTTATAAAGTATTAAAGATATCTATTATTCTGTATATAAGTTGATATTTGAGTTCAAGTTTATATGGATATTAACTTTAAAAGTAAATCATAATTAAGGTCTATTTTACTTAAAATAATACCATTTGAATATTGGAAAAGCTCCAATAAAACAATGGTCACTAATTTACATTTTTCAATTAGTGGAAATAATTAATTAGATGAATAAGTTTCTAAATGAACTTGATATAGTTTCTTGCATTGAATACTATGAAACATTGAGTCATTAGGCATACAAAAGGAGTTAAGGGCTCATCAAAGATCCAAGTATATATTTAGGCAATTTTTCTTAATTATAATGATGATTAAGATGAAAGTTATAAGATTTAAGCAAGTGCTTACTATCGAAAATCTTGTAGAATTCTCTCATTCATCCACTTTCCTAACAATAGCATGATTGTCATGTGATGATATGATATACGATACTTAAACGATTGACTTATTACAAGTAGGAGATCGTTAGTTTATACCTTATGACCAATCGGTTGGTTAGAGTTTAGTGACAAAATAATTTAAAGGCTTTATTTATCTTATTTAGATGTATGTGATAAAGTCCATGAGCTAATTATATATTGCCAATAAAATTATAATGACCACGGAAAAATTAGTCAAAACCACTATGACTTTCCTAAATATTTGAATGGTCATAATGTATTGCTAAACGTCAATCTTAATCTATGAATATAAATTTTTTAATTAAAGAATTAAATATAAAGTAAATGAGTTTAATTTATCTAATCCTAAATATTATTTAGGATTATAATTTGTATTCATTGCTAATATATTTGCGAACCTAATAGGTTTCACATAAAGAACGAGTTGAAGACAGTAAATATATTTTAATCAAAGTTAGAGTTGATTTTAAGGCTTAAGAAATATTATGATTAATATGAGATATTTAATAAATAAGGATCATATATTGGATTTTATTTAGGTATAGCTGGTATTTAATTAAAATTATTTGTAAGTATAATTAAAGTTTAATTATAATTATAATTAAATTATTAAAATGTCCAAAACTTATAATAAATAGGATTAAATTCTAATGAAGCTAGCATTTCTTGCTTAACTCTTTCTGTAAGAGTTAAATATCATTAGACCGAACATTTATGCTGCAATGGTAATTGAGATAATTAGTTTCAAAAACATTTCGAGGGATACGTAAAATTATGATTAAGTTTTAGAATAAAGTATGAATTAAGATTTATGTTTTATTATGATTTAATTATTAATTACTTTATAAAATTAAAATGATCTTAATCTTTTGCTGCGATTGTGACCTGATCTAGGCTTGATTTTCCAACAAAAAATATATTTTTGCTTTGATTCAGGCCCAATTTCCCTACAAGAACTATATTTTTTATCGTTTATTTAGCTGTTATTGTCTATATAGTTTCTTTATTGGTTTTCTGAATAGGAAAATAGGAATTTCCATTAAAGGAAACAAAATTACAAATCTATATAAAACCTCAGAGGGGACAGTCCGGGCGAGTTAAAAGGGTATTGAAGTGATACAGCTTACTATTCCATGTTAAGATAAACGATCCCCAGCAACCAAAATCAGAGTCATATTATATATTACGGAGTAGGAAGTTCCCAGAGTGCTAACAGATCATGACTCGTGTTTTAAGTCCATGTTGTTGGCCAAAATCATCTATCTGATTGTTTGTCTAATGACCCAAATGAACTGCCGAATAGACTGATAGCTCGAAAAGTCCTAACATTCCTTCCACACTCCATAAGCCTTCCACACTGGTCACTAGCTTGAACACCGTCAAGTCCCGCCAGGTGAATTTCACCTGCTCATCCCATGATATAAAGCCTACCCACGAGGAGGTGATAAAGGAAGCTTGCAAAGTCTAAGGGCATAGCTCCAAAAGGTTAAAGAGAAGGTACAATTGTGAAGAAGATGATCGCTGGTTTCCATGGATTGGTGGCGGAGAGTGCAAGTCAAGCTTGAGATACTGACTCTAATCTTGGCTATGTCTGATTACGAACCAAAGGATAAAGGAGGCTTTAGGAGACCTGTTAGTCAACCAAACAAGCTTCCACATTCTCATTGGTCTTATTCCTGCATCGTTGTCCTGCGTAAAATGATTTGTTGAGAAATTATATCAAAAAGGATAGTTTTAAGAATGGACGAAATGGGCTTCATCTATCATAATACCAGTTTGTCAACTTGAATATTCGGTCCAATCGATTCAATTGAAACAAGAGATTGTACTAGAATTGATTGTAATTTCCGACGTTGAACTTGAGTCTAATGCAATTAAACAAAATAATTAATTTATTATATATTCATATTTATACAATTTAAATAACACTGCGTATTATTGTAACTTTTCGTATTATTAAGCCTTGATGAGTACTTTCACTTAATATTGTAAGGATTATAATAGAATGAAATGTAATGTGATATTCTTATATCATTTCGGATGAGGTTTTATAATAGAATGGAATAAAGTGAAATGAAAAAAAAAAGAAAGTTTTATATTACATCCCGTAAAAATAGAAAACCTTCAATTTAGAAAATTTAGGATGGAATATAAAATGATACACTATATTATATTATAAACCTTTCATTTAAAGAACATTTCACTATATTACTTTATGACTTCTTCCGGTCTTCCTCCAAAACAACAATTTTCTAATATTATATCTATTTACGTTCCATTCCATTATAAACCATTTCATTCCATTCTTTACACATAACCTTAATTGATTCCCTTATTTTTCGTTTCAGGTTCTCTAATTGCCCAAAATGGAGGGGAGTGACAGACTAATAGTATTCATGTTAGTGCAAGTCTAATTCGGATAAAACTTAAAAAGGGGCGAAGTTGGAACTACGGTGACAGTGAAGCCCATTTAGGAGTTGTAGTTTAAATGAGCGCTTAGGGGATAAGGGGTGCATTGGGTGTGAGGACGGTGAAAAGCAAGTGAAAGGCAAATACGTAGAACAATGGGCCGGATTGGACCCTAACCAAAATTAAAGTCTCAATCAGGCCCAATATTCAATCAAGCTTGGGGTATGTTTTTGAACCCTAGTCAAGTCTTGTGAAGGGATGCCAATCAAAACCTAAGAAACTCGGGTGTTAAAATTGGAGATAAAAAGGAGGTGTGATTAGAGATAATGACACTGAAATGGGTGAAGAAGCCGCTCTAGGTTGAACGACACTTGATGGGGTAGGATTAATGTGAAGATCCAGCCAACGAATGTGATTTCAATGATCAAGATGCTGGCTGTGTCAGTGATACATAACACGCTAGTACCCTAAGTCCAAGACATAAACTCCAAATATTACAACACACAAGTTACTAAGCTCTGTAAGTGTATCTTATCGAAACAAACAACTGAAATTTGAAATGAAAAATCCTTGTGAAGACGGAAAACAATAAATCATGCAAATCAGCGATCCATCTTCAGTATACACTTATTTAAAACTCGTGCCCATCATCAAAAGCCCCAACGCAGATTCTAATCCGCGACCACAACGGAGAGAAATCAACCCAAAATATGTTTATCCTCCAACTCCATTCATTACCAACTTACCAGACAAACACCGATCTTATCTAACAAGGAAAAAATAAAAGTAAACACAAACGTTAAGCCATCTTATAAATTAACATCAGGGGGGAAAAAATTAAGTAAACAAGAAGAAAATAAAAAAGGAAACTCCAACCAGGTTGGTCATTGACACACTCCGATTCATCACTATCACGCATTCAGATCATCATGCACCGGGAGCTGCATCCTTCACCTTGCTCTGCAGATACCCACCATACTCTCTAGCGTAGTCCTTCACATGGCTAGCCGTATCATAGATTCGGCTCCTCGCATAGTCAACCCGGTCCGACCCGGGTGGGTGCATCCCTCTAAAGTATCTATACATCCATGACAATCCTCCCACAACGGCCAACCCCAACCCACAAAACGACAGGAACCCTGCAGTGACGACAAAGAGGACGGTACCAATCGGGAACCATATGGGGCTCGACACAATGATCAAAGGAGTGAAGAAGATAAGTCCCAAGGCTGCGACTGCGACAGTTACACCGGTGAGGACCAGAAGTATGGAGCCAGAGATGAGAAAGGTCAATATGCCGATGAGTTGAGTTGAGTTGGGTGCATGAGCTTGGAGCTTTTGTAAAAATGTGGAACCAGTGGTTCTGGGATTGTTGGTGGTGGCTCTTGGGGCTCTCTGGGTAGGAGCACGGTCAGCCATTATAGAATGTCGAAAGCCAAAGGGAGAAAACCTGGAAGTTGGTGGATTTTTTCTTTTTGGAAGAAGAAATGGGAGGCGGGGTTGTTCTTGACGATATATTACGATAGGACAGGTGGTAATGTTGTAGGGTTTTGGAGACATGCAAGATCACACGTGGTGAGATTGGAGTTCTGTAACTCCTAGATATGGGTGTTACCACTGACTTTTTCTTTGGTTGTCTATCAGAGGGTTCTACTTATTATTAAAGATTTCACGGTCACAGAATTTACGAATATCTTCGTACATCTCTGACACCCGCGGATCCGTGCTGGAAGATGGACGGCAATAATGTTTAGCAGTAACATATTTTGTTAATAATTAATTACCAAAAATTATTGCCGAAGTAGATATTCTAAGTTCATAACATTTTAAGAAATTTTATAGCTGAAAATATAACAAGTACTATAAAATAAAATTTCCTTTTAAATCACTACATAAAAGATTTTTGTTGGTTTTATAATGCTATTATATTTTGAAATTTGACATAAATTATGTTTTTATTTTCTTAAAAAATCCTTTTATTATGTTAGAATGAATGGGTGAATAAAATACCATCGTAATTTAATTAAACTTTAAAATAAAATAGAATATTGAGAAGTTACAAAATAAACATTCACTAACTGTAAATTATAATATTAATCTATAATTTGGAATATATAAGGTTTTATACTTTTAGTTGTTTTAATTTATTTTGTAATAAATGAAATAAGAAGATGAATAGTGTCTATAATTGAATAAAATTAATTGCATTTTCATACTTATCAATTTTTATCATATTTATTATAAATCTAATATTTACTTCTATTCTTTTTAACTGAGTTTTGTTCATTCCCTATCATTTTTTGTTGTTATAGAGTATATGTAATATTAAGCTATCTTTTGATGCTTTCTTACTTAAAAAATTCATTAATTCATTGTCTTTATATTTTTCTCCATTCTTGATCCTCAAGCACTTAGCCTTTTACCATGCCTTTTACCATAATCAAGTTCAACACTCACTTGAAAAATTTTTAAGATTGAGAACACATTTTTTTTCTCTAAACAGGATATACCAAACACCTCTTGAATTAATTATCAATGAAAAGAAAAATACTTTACTTCTCCTAAATATAAAATTGTTGCTTACTGCACACTAAAGTAAATTAATTTAAGAGCAATCTTATTTTTTGAATTTGATATATTAAACTTCGTATGATATTTTTACTTGTAATACAATACTCACAAAAAGTTAGTGATGCCAAGATAAGTCTAGAAAGTAACTTTTGCTCAACAAAGATCTCCATTCCTTATTTTGATATATGTATTAAGTTTTTGATGACATAGTATTAAAGATCTTTTACTTGAATTGTTTGAAATTATTGATAATCCTGCTTTTAACAATGTCACTCCCTTTAACTTATGGACGTTTGCATCTATTTTCCTTTAATAAGTTCACGCTTATCTTGAATTATCTTGAAAATCATGTTGATAATTTTTATTTTACTCTCAAATCATCTAGTCATCTTAAGAATAACAAATTCTTGTTTGAGCTCTCCACTTATTGCAACCTTTAGAGAATAATCATCACAATTATACACACATTATCCTAAGATAAGTTCATAAAAATGGGACCATTATCTTTTAAAGGCCATGTTAAAAGTAGCTTATAAGTTTAAGAGTCATACATCATGCTGTGACTTCAACCTTTCAATTGTTGTTGTTTCTTCATAACACAAATCATTGTCATTATTTAAAGTACTTGCATAATTTTTTTTAGGACTAGCATTTTTCTTATTTAAATTTCATCAAAAAAAATTTCAAGTGACCTTTCTTGCCCCAAAATTCATCATTTTAAATTCTTCTTAATTCTTGATTTTGATCTATCATGATTTTGGCTCCCACTTAGGTTATGTTACATTAATCTTCCTTTTATCACTATTAGGGATCCAACTTATTGTGAACTAAACTTCATATCTTCCTTATTATTATGCCAACTTTCTTTCTTTAAAATTGTGGTTCTAAAGTCAACAAATAGTATAAAATTTGTAAGAAAAATATTATCTAAGTTGATAATGAGTTGATCATACAAATCTAACTAAACTTTGAAGTAAAAAATTCAACATGTTCATTTTGCTTTAGGTAAGAATTGAGAGAATAGAGCATTAAATTGTCAATATGCTCGGTCACCAAAGTGGTTTCTAACAATCGAAGGGTATAAAGTTTTTTGCAAGGAAAATTTCATTGTTAAGTGACTTGACCTTATACAATTTTTTGAAATCATCTTTAACTTTTAAAAGGAGAAATTATTTTTTGTTAAACTTCTTAATCTTAAATTTTGGTATTATTACTTCTATTCCAAATTATTTTGAGTTAAGAGAAATAGTTCTCACTATTTCACATAAACAATGATGGAAACAAGAATATTATCTAGTAGCCTCAAAGAGTGAACAATATCTAACTTATTTATGTTGATAATCCACTTATAGTGATGATGTTGATAATCCACTTATAGTGGCAATCATAGAGTTTATGATTAGTAGTTATATATACTATAATTAGACTTTGATACAACTTATTAAAATGATTAAATAGATAGAGTAATATTATAGTTGAACTAAGATTAGAAGAAATATGAAACATAAAATATTATTATAAGTAAAATAAGAATCACAAAATAAATATTCACTTATAATAAATTACAAATGAATAGTACTCTATAACTTATATCATATAAGGATGGTATCCTCACAAACTTTGCTCTTAATTAGATGCTAGAATTTGTTTCTTGATTTATGAAATAAGAAGATAGGTATGTATTTATAGGTAAATCAAATCAATTATAGCTATATATTTCAATTTATTATAGTTACCAAACATTTTAATATTTACTTTTGTATTAGGAATTATTTATCTTTATCTAGATATTCTACAAATAATATCTAAAAAGTGATATCTTTATTCTTCTATTATCTTCTACTTCTTTATTCCCTAGAAATGAAATAGGTTTTTTTTTTCAATTGAATGTGTAATAAATAACTATTTGTTATAGCTTATAGCTGAGTTTAGTTGGAAGAGAACAGGAGAACAAAGATGATAAAGGAAACAATGTCGAAGGAGTTACAAGGATATAGATAAAACAATGACAAATTATACATAAGAAAGAAGTTGGTGGAACAATTTTATTAAATGGGTATACATATTCACAATGTAGCTCTTGATGAACAATGATTATAATAACCCTTACTTTACTGTAATGAATTAAATGATGAAATTAAGTGATTTGTTATGCTCATTTCTCTTTTCATTCTCATTTTGCTTCTGTCTTTCATTTTGGTTATTGGAATTCTTGCAATTAATAACAATAGTTTCATCCTCAAACCAAAAAACCCTATTATACATAGTTAAAGTTGTTGGTTTATGTCCTATAGCCAATCGGTTTTGTTTATAGTTTAGTGACAATTATTCAAAGACATTCTTTATCTTGCACATTTTTAAATGTATATAAAGTCTATGGGATAATTGTACATTGCAAATGAAATTATAATGATATTATAATTATGAGATTTATGTAACATTTATATATTATCCCTAAATTATTTATAGTCATTGTTCTATTAAAATTGGACGTTAATAAAATGCAAAAAGACTAGTATACTTTAAGTTTTTCTTTATAAAGAAAGTAGTCGATTTTATAGGCTAAAGTATGGAGATATTTAAACAAGCGTGTGGGTGCTTGTTGGAGAACAAATTCATTGAACAGACCTAAAATAAGAAATCTATTTGGAACATTATTTGTATGTACTTGAAATTCTCATTATGATGGTTATATAAGTGATCCTTCGACTTAGAGTCTGCAAAGTTATCTTGTATAGGAATTGTTGTGTCTTGATACTACTTATAACTTATTTAATCATGAGTCAATCAATCGATAGTCATTAGATGTAGTATAAACTATATGGAGGCATTTGTGTGATCAAGATATGATTCATCACCCTAAAATAATTACGGATAATGTTCTGTTATTCTTGATTATTATTGATTTGGGAAATCCTTGGCCAACACGGAATGACACTTTGTAAATAGTTTTAAAATGTCATTATTTGAATTGATAATTAATGGCAGAGAATGAATATGATTGGAATTGAAATGAAGTATACATGAATTTCATGCTCTATCTAATCAGAACATTATATGATGAAAGAATTTAATTATATGGAAAAATCTTGCACGAAAAGGTTAGTTAAAACCATTTTGACAGTCTTAAATATTTAGGTAGTTATGATGCATTGTTAGACGTCAATCTTGATCTATAATTATAAATTGTTTAGTTGGAGAATTAAAGATAAATTAAAAGAATTTTTAATTTATGTAATTCCAATTATGAATTAGAATTAAAATTTATAATCATTGCAAAATGGGTCTCACCTAAAGTATGAGTTGAAAAGAGCAAAGATATTTTATGATTAAATACGAGATATTTAATAAACAAGGATCAATATGAGATATTATATCTTATTTGGACACAATTAATATTTAATTAGAATTATTTGTAAGAGTTAATTACCAAAAAAAAACCTCAAACTTTTGTTAATTTTTTAATTTTAGTCTGAACTTTAAAAAGTATCAATAAAATGCCCAAACTTTCAATTTTTTTAATTCTAGCTCGAACTTTAAAAAATAACAATAACATTCTCAAACTTTCAATTTTTTTCAATTTTAGCCTAATGTTAGTGCTTCTGTTAAGTTTGTTGACATAACTTATCACGTGTTTCACAAACCTTAACTATTAATACACATTAGCCAAAATTAACACAATAAAAGAAGATTAATGAAACGACGTCGTTGTTTAAAAATAATCTAAATCAGATTATGTAGCCCCGACGATCTTAAGCTTTGATTCAGTTTTTTTCTTTATTTTCAGTTTGTTCTCTTGACACCCTGACTAAAAACGAAGAGTTTATTAGTGCAATACTTTATAATGAAAAACTAGATTGAGGGGTCAGAAGAACATAAAGAAAAAAAAAGTTGAGGGCATTGAGAGAACAACAGATAGTGTTGGGCTAAAATTGAAGAAATTAAAAATTAAAAATTGAGCAATTTATTGCTACTTTTTTAAGCCTTGGCTAGAATTGAAAAAATTGAAAGTTTGGGCATTTTGACATTTTATTGCTACTTTTTAAAGTTCATGCTATAATTGAAAATTTGACGAAAATTTGGATTTTTTTTGGTAATTAACCCTATTTATAATTCTAATTAAAGTTTAATCGAAATTAGAATTTAATTTTAATTAAATTACAACAACAACAATACTCAATATGAATTCTGCTAATATGCCAAATCTAGGAAGGTCCAATAGTACTCAATCTTACCCTTAACTAGTAGAGATACTGTTTTCAAATGACTTCAATTAAATTATTAAAATATCTAAAACCTATTATAAATACACTTAAACTTTATAGAGCTAATGCTTTTCGCTTAACCCTCTCTATAAGAGTTATAGAGTTATCCCAACCTGTTCTGTGAATATTGTTAGAGGTTGAATATTTGTGCAACTACAATGGTTGAAATGGATCGGTTTTAAAAACGATTTGAAGAATACGACAACATAAGGATCAAATTTTGGAATAAGTTACGAATTAAAATTCTTCTTTATTATGATTTAATTACAGAAATAAAGATATATTGGTTTTCGTGAAATCAAAAATTATAAAAACGTTTCATAATTATTTTGATGTTGTTTGGATTGAATCTCGTCAGGTTTTTTAAGAATAGTATCAGAGCCAAATTTTAATTCTATAATTTGATTAAATTGTGTGATTGTTATTGATTGATTAAGAATAGTATCAGAGCCAAATTTTAATTCTATAATTTGATTAAATTGTGTGATTGTTATTGATTGATTTTGGAATTGAAATGGTAACTGCTGCATGATTAAACAATAAAAGTTCATATTGGATTTTGTTCAATTTAGAACTGAAAATTTGTTTTTAAAACAACAATAAATTTTAACACCCAGAACCTTAGAAACCAGAAGACAAAACCTCAATCCTTGAATAAGTCTCTGGAATGCACACCCTAGTTTGTATTATTGTGTGTCCTGGAAAACGCACATTCTGCCATTTATGCAAATATGAGTTTTTGATTTTGAATAAGAACCTGGATTCGAATGGTTGTATTTTGTGTTTTTGTTTACGAATTGGGTATTGTTTGACTGTTGGTGGCTGCCTGCGTTTGTTTTAGTGGCTGTTGGGTATTGGTTTTTTGTTTTATTTTGAGAATCTAGAAGAACGAATAATTTTTTGGGCGTTGATGGTCGGAGAAGTAGCGCAGCATCGCGCTATGGTGCTAACTGAGGTTGTCGCTTCGTCTAGCAGCCGCTGTATGACAGTTGCAGTTGGCGATGGAAGACGTTGGAGTACTGAACCGAAGGCTTCACGCAGCTAGCGGCATTAGGAGATGACAAACAGCGGCAGAACCAGAGATGAGTGTCAGGGAAAATCGATAAACCTAATTTTGAAATGACACATGGAATTAGAGAGGTAGCGGCCAAAGTTGTGCATGTGGTGTACGCGTCAATCAACTGTGGAGTTTGACTGTGACACAAAAAAGGTTTAACGCATGCAATGCATACACTGCCCATGTTTTTAATTTGATGCCTTTTTTTAATTAAATTTGTTTAATTAAATTAAGTAGGTTTTAATTCCTAATAAATT
>JAOSBO010000006.1:28876358-28890493 GCA_027563915.1 Erythroxylum rotundifolium
ATTTTAAAATGAAACTTCAACTTCGACTTTTATAAATTGTTATGCCTCTCTGTGGATCCAGATTGCAGAGGTTTCTTTTTTCTCTTGCCCTCTCCTTTTGCCTTGTTTAATTACAATTTGGAGGGTGGCCGGAAGAAATATTTGGCCATAGTGACGGCGGTGGTTGGAGGATGATATGAAGAATCTTCTGGTGATGTATGGTGGGACATCATTCTATGAATATTTAAGTTGGTAATTAAGACCCTGAATCCCACATTTCAACAACGTCATGTGCCTCCAATACAGCTTACAGCACCTTGTGAATTAAGACCTGAATCTCACATTTCAACGTCGTCATGTGCCTCCAATAAAGCTTATAACACCTATGTAACGCTAACGCTGTGCCTACTTTAAATTATTGTTAACAATTGGATTAATAGACAATAATGTTCCTTATGCTAATTTTCTCCAAAATAATCGTTAAGTGCAGTAAAACGAGGTTTAATCGCAGGTACAGGACGCTTGTTCATTTTCACACCTTTTGATATCTTGAAACTTTGTGGGGTTCCACAAATTAAGATTTATATTTTATAGACAGTCTTTTGGATTTGACTAAACAGTAAACACAAAACAAGACGGAGAGGTCCGCTGCATGTGCACGATACATATGAATTGAAAAGGCAAACACGCGTCCTTGTTTTGTATCATTTCATCTGTAAAGCTTCTTCCAGGTGGCCACGATTAGCGGCAGATTTCATTGCTACTGTTTTAAGAACGATAATAAATTCGTGAGAGAAATCCAATAAATGCTAGAAGAAGACTGAAGACCCCATGATCCCCATGGTACGACGTCGCTGTCCACAACTGTCATTCGTTTTCAATCTCCATGATCAGAGGAGGGTTTACTACAACTGCAAGTTTGAAAATGTGAAGCCGCGTTAGAGAAAACGTCTTTACTGGTGAAGGTTCAGAGGAAGTTCGAAACTTTCTTACGTTCAGACACAAACAAAAGTTAAAACAAAAGAAAGTTTCTGGAACCAGTAAGTATTTTCACAGTTATGGAAATAAAAGGGCTTGTCCAAGACTTCAAGTTCTCAACTTGCTTCCCAATCTGAAGCGGATCTGGTCTTGTTCACTTTCTTTGCTATTGTAGGGGCAGTATTCGTAACATCTTTCTGTGACTGAAGTTAGGCAAATTGCAGTTTCTGTACAAAGAGAAGAAAGAAACAGGACTTTCCTCGGTGAAAGGGAGAGGAAAAAGTTATATATATGGGTAGCGAGGACACGCTGGTATTAGGATTTGTTTTAGGTTTGTCAAGTAAAACATCTTGATTGTGAAAAGGAAAATTCGATCTTTCTGTTTTGCAACAGAAATTTCCAAGTTCGCAGCGCATTATTAGGCGTCATTTAGAAGCAAGCGTTTTCTGAATTCATTCTTCTCTAAGCGATTCGTGCATTGAAAAGTTAAAAGGAACCAAGTACTTTCCAGATTTAGTGTATTGCTTTTCTCCATTGGAGAGAACTAGTGTAGAGGAATGAGCTGTTTCCAGTGTAGAAACTGTATGATTCTGGGAGTGTGTATTGCATTGTAATCTTCTGGGGCATGTGTATTGTATCGTGGTTTAGAAAGTTGGTAGCTTCACAGCTATTGGCGTGAGAGAGGATCCCTTTGGTGCTTGCTATTCTTTGGTTTGTGGTCTGTGAATAGGATTGTTCTGGAATGGCTGAGAAAGAAAAAGAAATGCGATCGTTGGCCTTAACTCCTACATGGTCAGTTGCAACAGTATTGACGATCTTTGTGGTTGTTTCCTTGATTGTGGAGCGGTCCATTCACCGTCTAAGTAATGTAAGTTTTACTTCTCAATTCCTTCATCAAGAACATAAACAGAAGCTTCGTTTTTGTGTGGTTTGGATTATGTAACGCATGCTAGATATTCTTTGTTTTTTTCGGTGATGTGGTTCACTGCATTTGTATGACAAGTCCCTCATTTCCTTCTTGTTATGTGCTTCAGTGGTTCATGGGCTGATGATTCCAGTAAGTGGAAAGAAACTGCTTTCCAATTTAAACCTTTGCAATATTGAAACTTGTAAATTATTCTGCTTGATGGAACAGTTTCCTATGATCGACTTTTATCTGAATAGCATGTAGCCCTTTACTAGTAGTATATTGGAAATAATCTGGCAAACTACTAGCGGCTCTCAAGCTCCTGTCTTCATAAACCGTTTGAATTTTTTACACTGTCAAGTAAACAATGAACAGGACATTGGTGCCTGAATCTTTCACACCCCACATTATGGGTAGAAAAGGACATGAAGAAGGATATAATATCTGCTAAACCATTATGCAGTTGGCATATAAGCAGTGATTTTGGGTAGATATATGATAGGTTCGGAATACGGAAGGTCTGTGTTGATAAATGAGCTGAATCCATACTGTTAACATCTATTTTTAACAACTTTATTAGTCTGGGGGGATTTTTGTTTTCCTAATCTACAGTTCATGTTTAATTTAATTTACCTTCCTGCTACATTTTCAAAAAATTTTGTTTTCTCATTGCTTTTGACATGACTTATCATTTGTTTCAGTGGTTGAGGAAGACTAATAGGAAACCTCTGCTTGCAGCTGTAGAAAAAATGAAAGAAGGTAGATTGCCTACAGAAACTGCAAAAAACTTGTGTATCCTCTACTTTTCTTCCCCTTCCCCATTCTGTCATATATATATCTTAACTAAGTACTTATGAATTCAATTTTTTGTTTTCTCTTCAGAGTTGATGCTTCTTGGATTCATCTCTCTCCTTCTAACAGCTACATCTAGCACAATAGCCAATATTTGCATTCCATCAAAGTTCTATGACAGTACTTTTGCTCCTTGCAGTAGATCTCAGATTGATGAAGATATAGAAGATAATTCTAACAAGGAACGTAAACTAGCAGTGACTTATATGCTTCATCGCTCATTGAGGAGAGTGCTAAATGATCTGACCAAGAATACCTGTAAAGTGGCAAGTCATGTCTCGGTTTATAACTCTTTTGAGGATGTTGCTACCTAGTCATTCACTCATTTGAAGTTTTTTGCCATAAGTGAATTTTCATATTCAATTAGAATTAGTTTGAAGTAGAAGTTTTCTTTAAAGAAAATCTTTACCTTTGTGGACTATATTGAATCTGACTTTTATGGCTTGCCTCTCTGATGCAATATGCCTTTCTAAAAACTGAGTTTTATGCAGGGATATGAACCTTTTGTGTCATTGGAAGGTCTTGAGCAGTTGCATCGTTTCATCTTTGTCATGGCAATCACACATATATCTTACAGTTGCTTAACAATGCTGTTGGCAATTGTGAAGGTTGTATTCCTTCTAGAAGTGAATTATATATAACTATTTCTTTTTTTTTTTTTTGCATTCCGAAAAAGAATTCTGATAGCATCACGTCATAACTTCTTAATTAACTGATTAGATCACTAATTAACTATATGTAGCTAATGTAAACCCATAAAAGCTTTTTTGATTTTATATGATTAGGAAATTTTAGAGTAACATTAAGCGTAGCCTGTTGTAGTCCATAAGCCTTTTCATATATCTTGCCAAACTTTTAGGAATAAAATTTTAATGTTTACAGAGCTAGTTTTATGTGTTTACGGTTGTCAATTTATCCGTCGCCAAGCCCACAGTTTTCAGTGACTAAGACCCCCAACATTTATTGAGTAATGACTTATAGATCTCTCCTCTGATTCAGGAACTAAAAACTTCGCAAGAGAGGAGTTATCAAAAAATGCTATTTGCGTTTCTCAATGTCCTTGTTGATTTGTGAAGCTATAAATCCAGTTAGAATCATCTGGTGATCGTGCAATCACCATTTCTTATGTTAACCTTTGAGCTGAATATGATAGGAATGTGACTGATATGGTAATCGCTATGTGATAGCCAAACTTATCTTAGGTTATGCTTGGTTCACTCGGGGGAATGGTAATTGGAATTATAATGAATATGATGAGGAATGAAATATGACTTCCATTCCTCACTATATTGGGGGGTATGGAGTATTACCCTAAAACGGGATATAAAAATACTGTTCATCCAATCATAATATATTACCAACCATCTTTTTTCATTCATTTCCATTTCTTTCTTCCTATACCAACTAACCAAGCACCCCCTTAGTCAAGCTTTGAGTCATAGTCACCGAGAAAAAGAAAACTTAGGAGAACTAGAGTTGAATATTGGCTTTGATAAGAGAGGAACTATTTTGACCTCATGTACACTACTGTCCGATAAATGTTGAGGTAGTTGAGCGGTAGAAAAGGTACATCTTGCAAAATGAAATTAGGTAACCATGCTACAGTTTTCCCTTTCTCTAATCGTGAGATGTTTGATTGTTTTATCAGATCCATAGTTGGAGGGTGTGGGAGGATGAGGCTCATATGGACCGTCATAATGCATTAACTGGTAAGATCAAAACTAATAAGCTTTTTGAGTACACTGTACTAGTATGACATCCAGCAAACCTATATGATGTCTCAACTTGCATTGTTCAATTGCACTTTATATAGAGAAACTCAGTAGTTGATGGAGTTTTGAGGACATTTTTAGCTCTTTTAGTTTGCATTTAGGATTGTTTGGTAAAGAATGAGTTCAAGAGCTGAGTCTTGAGTTGGTTTCTACTTTGCAACAGAAATCACCAGGGAACAAATATTGCGAAGGCAAACAACTTTTGTTAGATACCATGCATCCAATCCACTGGTGAGGAATAGTGTTCTTATCTGGGTGGTAAGTAACCAACATTTGCTTTCTCTTTATTGCTTTTCTTGTTTGTTATTTCCATTACCTGGTAAGGAACCTGAATTATGCTGATTGAATTTTACCATAAACTTCTTGTCTCCATATATTATGGCTGTGATATTAAGCGAAAAAACTGAAAAGGGTATAAAATTTTTTCTAACAAACTATCAAGCGCAATTCCTTACTTCCTCCCCTTCTTTCCATTGATGGGGATGGATAAGCAATGAACAGTTCAATTTATGTTAAAATCAAACTGGGTTTGGTATACAAATATTTAAATGGTTAATTTGATTGGATATTGTCTCAAGAAATTTTTGACTTAATTATTCTTTTGGATGGGGTGGTTAGGGGGAGGGGAGAAGGATATGGGGTAGAGGAGGGAAGAAAGGTAAAACAGAAAATGTTTTTTTTTTCTTTGGAGATACTCTTTCAAAAGAAGAATGTCTTTTTAGAAATGAAGCATAAAAATTATATGAAAATAATTTTTTATTTGTGTGTTTGAGT
The DNA here is from genome assembly GCA_027563915.1 of Erythroxylum rotundifolium. Taxonomy (NCBI): domain Eukaryota; kingdom Viridiplantae; phylum Streptophyta; class Magnoliopsida; order Malpighiales; family Erythroxylaceae; genus Erythroxylum; species Erythroxylum rotundifolium. The sequence goes on from JAOSBO010000006.1 coordinate 28,881,621, forward strand.
AAAGGCAAGGAGTTCCTTAACATTGTTAATATAGTTTTTGATCCATTATTGAATTTCACTTAACAACTTAGGTTTTTAGATCAAATGGTTCTTTGTTATGTTATCAGAATCTTATATGGTCATGAGTTTTTAAGTTGAAGTTATTCTAGTTACATTTATGATAGATTTGTGATTTTTCTACATTTCACGTGAGAGGCATGTAAAGATTGTATATAATCCATTCTTGGATCACTCATAACAACTAAAACTTTTGGGTTGAATGATTCCTTTATAAATACAATAAGCAAGATGTGTGCGTTCATGCACAGAATACCTTTTTGAACTTTAGAAAAAGTTTTTTTTGGTTTTTTTTTTTTTGCAAGATTGAGCTTTAACAAGTTCCTTAAATGTTTCTATATGTCAGTTTGATTTGTAATCTTATATATTTTGTGGTTTGGAGGTGAAATCTTTGGTGAAATATGATTCATCTTCTCTCTTTTGTCTCGTTTTCATGCATCGAAGTGTGTACATGTATATGCATTATTTTCCTTTTGTTTGCACACGTCATGACGATCCTTTCTGTAGCCCTTTATGCAATCTACAAAACTAATTTATCCTCCATCTGACATGAAATCAATTCATTATAGTGAATTCCACCATGTTTTTCAAACAGTTGTTTACTGTACTGACAACAGTTTTCCAATTCATTGCTGGGCAATATGCCACACCCACAATGAAACAGGTCTTTAACATCATTAGTTGCCTTTCAGTAAGTGTGGATAGAGGAGAAAAGAGAAGATTGAAATTGTGGGGGTCAATTGGGATGTCATGTTGGTAGTGGTGTCACACTAAAAATTGACTACCTAGGCCCCAACTTACGGAACTCTGATTGTAGTTAGGGATTCCATCAGTCTAGGGTTGATTTGGATTGGTTTCGATAACATTGAAGTCCTTTGAGTACTGTCAAACATTAAGCTCTAACTTAAATTGCGCTAAAAATTTTATGAGCCAAAATGTATCCTTTGTCCCTTGTTAATTTAATCCTTGCATGTTATATATTAAGTCATGCTATTATTTTGGTTTGAATTTGAACTTCAATCAAATTAACTGATTTTGATCAACTTGTAGACTTGTTTCTTTCGGCAATTTGGCCACTCAGTGGTTCGCACGGACTACCTAACTCTCCGCAAGGGCTTCATCATGGTATGTAGTCTTCCTGTTTATTTAGAACCCAACATATGTGATGCATGTAGATAAGTGTATTTTTGTGAACGTTGTAATATCATATTTGACTTGTTTATATTGATAAATTTAGAGTTGTACTTGCATCCTGTGATACCTTACCATATCAACGGCAAACTAAAAATGTGTTTTGTGCATGTGATTAGGCATACTGCAATTAAGAGGTCATTCTGATTAGCAAGAAACTGAAGCATATAATGTTGATTGTTCAGTTATCCTGTGTATGTAGTGCTTTGAAAAAAAATAGACGGGGGATCTCATGTTTGGCTGCATTTTTTATATTAATGCATTTGGTTGTGGTATTTACATCTCTATCACACCATGTCCTACAAAGGGCAAGCTTAAAAAGTGATTAAAAGTGTTGTGTGCCCGTGTTATGGAGTCAAGGAACCATTTTGATTAGCAGGAAACTGAAGCACAGAACTCATACCAGGCCGTTTCTTTATTTGAGCACCAGAAAGGGGAAAGACATAGAATAAACTTTTTCGTGGTCAAACTTTCTTGCAATTTTGAATTTCTAAAAATAATTCAAATAAATTTTTTAAAATGTAAAATGAAATGGAATTTGATAAAAAACAATTCTAAAAAAAAACTTCAAAATATTTATAATCCCACCAGCAAAACTGCAAGCAGGGCTTTTCAAGTGTTTATCGTTCAAAAGTTATTACCTGCAATACAAGTAAACTGAGATCTTAAATCTAGAGTTCCATTTTCAGGACTTGATATGAAGTCTCTTTGTCTAGCAGATGTCTGTTGGTTTTTTGCCACTAATGTTTAAGTTGTATTTCCATTCTTTTATTTTTCTTACAGAATCATAATTTGCCTCTGAAATACGATTTTCATAGCTATATGATACGGTCTATGGAAGAAGAATTCCAACGGATTGTTGGTGTAAGGTAAAATAATTTTTTAGATGTTTTCTGTATTGGATCTGATCAAACTTTTTGAAGGCTTGATCTCTCTTCTCTGAATTTTTAAGCCTGATGTATTCATATGATAAATGGTCAGCTAATTACCTGTTTATTTAACACCTTGTAGTGGTCCGTTGTGGGGATTTGTTGTTGCTTTCATGCTGTTTAATATAAAAGGTATGGATTGAGTTTCAAAAGTATTATTTCTCTGATTCTAGACGTGCAATAGTTCCGTACTTTGCCGAACTTTCTCTGGCATTTCCTCTGTTTGTGCACTTTCCTCTCATGAGTTGCTTTCTGGATAACTATGATAAGAATCCCCATGAATGACTGACACATATCCTATTAGTTGTCGAATGTGTCTTTTCTATGCTTAGATTGTAGATTTGAACTTGTTTGGTTTTCTTCTCTTCATACAGGTTCTAATCTGTACTTCTGGATAGCCATTATTCCTGTCAGTGTAAGTACTTTTTTTCTTTAATATTTCTGTTTCTGATCTTTTTGTCAGAAAAGGACAATTTCTGGATATAGGCATAATTCATACTCGTAATGAACCATGTGTTACGCTTTTTTGGTGCCATGCACCCTTTATTGTAGAATTATTCCGAAACTGTTGCTTTTGTTGGCAGCTTGTTCTTCTAGTAGGTGCGAAACTACAGCATGTCATTGCAACCTTGGCAATAGAAAATGCTGGCATTACTGGATCCTTTGCAGGAGCAAAACTGAAACCTCGAGATGATCTCTTCTGGTTTACGAAACCTGAGCTATTGTTGTCATTGATTCATTTTATCTTATTCCAGGTAACAATGCTCATTGTACATGTAATCTAAATGCTGTAACATCCATTTTTCGTACTGACAAAATATTTCCGATCTTTCTCTGAATTTTATTTGCAGAATGCATTTGAATTGGCTTCATTCTTTTGGTTCTGGGTAAATACCTTTCGTTGCTTGAAATAACTTTTATTTTACAACATTGGATGATCTTCCTGCAAGACAAAATTAAAATACCCAAACTTTAAATACTTAGAATACAAATGCTCTGTCTCCTGATCCCTTTACAGCATCAATCGGGAGTTTTACAAAGCATAGTGAATCCACTGGAGCACTTACTTCTTACCGTATTGTGAACATTGTTGGATCTCTTCAACTTATTTTTCTTTGGTTGGTTGTGTTCAGTGGCAATTTGGCTATAATTCTTGCTTCATAAGAAACCATTTGCTGGTATATGTGCGACTTATCCTGGGGTATGCATAGTCAGTTTTTAGTAAGTTTGTTGACTGTATTAGTAGTTTTGCTTACTATGGTGCTCTCTTATTTTTCAGGTTTGCCGCTCAGTTTCTCTGCAGCTATAGCACCTTGCCCCTATATGCTCTGGTTACCCAGGTACTCCACACATCTTATGCCTGAATTTGGACTATCAAGAGTTCACTAACATAAAATTGAGTTTTTAACAATCTGGGGCTGTTGGACTTGTAGTATTGGTAGAATTGTTACAAGTTTCTGGTGCTAGATTCGTCTGAATCTCTGGTCCTTTGCATCCTTGGCATGTTTCTCAAGTCTGAAATACGAAGCTATCGATGTCCTAGAGAAACTTGGGGGAAGGAAGGCTTATTGTCTTTGATTCTGTCCTTTAAATCTAGAAGATAAAGAAATAATTGCTAAGTGCATTAGTAGGTGTAGTAAAATTAATGCAGGAATACAGATTACTGGACATATAACATTTGGATGTTTTCTTGTAAAATTAGAGCAGGAATACAGATTACTGTACATATCCCAGTTGAAAGTTAAGTAGAGGTGATATTATCAGTTCATTAATACTGTCATATCCCCAGTTGGTACTAGTCTTTGGTAGAGCATAAGTTGTCAAACAACCAATCCCTTGTGAAGGATATGAAAAAATCCTAGGAAAAGTGGTAAAAATGTTTTCTTTTCTTGAAAAATATTTACTTTGGTTGGGTGGTTGAACATTCTGTTAGCTGCCACGTCGTAAACTGAAGTTTCTGTTGTCTTCCTCTAACCTAATTGGAGGATGGTTGGAAAAAAACTATATTTTGATTTACAATCCCCTTCGCCCCTTCTTTTCTTTAGTTGCTTGAATCTTTTCTTGGATGGAAAGAGTTCTATTCCATGATAATCTAAATGAAAAGACAATAGAAAAGGTGGACTCTTCTTTGTCAATAAGCTTTCTAAGAGAATGTTGCCCCTTTAAGCATATAAAGTAGGCTATCTTCTTCCTCCTTTGTGTCGGATTCATGAGATAGGAGTATTTCCTGACTATTAAGAATCATGAAACTTTCCTTTTTTCTTTTATAGATGGGGACAAACTACAAAGCAGCTTTGATTCCTCAAAGGATAAGAGAGACCATCCATGGGTGGGGGAAGGCAGCTAGGAGGAAGAGAAGGCATGGAATCATGGACGATTCCACAATACGCACAGAAACTAGCACAGTAATGTCACTTGAGGAAGATGATCATCAGTTTCTAGAAGTTCCTGAGATTGCTGCCGCTGCTGATAGCGAGATTGAGTTACAACCAGCTTCCAATGTGAATGAAACTTCAACTAGAGTTAGTACTCCCCTGCTTCGACCGTCAGCTTCAGTTTCTTCAACGGTGACATTGACTTTTGACATGGATGGAGTTTCTAGATCATATTCAATGCCAGAAAGAAGGGACTGAAGTTGGTACAAGGAAAAGACTCGCAGATTAGAAGAAGATTCATGTGAATGGATTTAGGCTTTATAGAGATCTTGTATAAAATAGGAGGAAAAGAAACAAGAATGCTAGATTTAGCTGAATATTTATAAAGGCTTGTGATCGTCTGTTCAAGATTGGCCAGACTTCTTCTATCCTCATTTTTACACTGTCCTATATATTTATTGACGTGGATGAGAGAAGTTTGGCAAGAGATGTCACACACAATTCGGAACAGAGGATTTGCGTCCATTTATAAAACCCAACTCTGGATCCCTAGCAGGGAATCTGGGAAATGCTCAGAATTTAGGGTGTGTTATAGGCACGAAGAACAGGGGTATATTTATAAAGTTTCTCTTTTTGTCACTCTACTTGATCTTTGATCTTCTTGCAAGTCATGAACTTGTCGATCTATTGTGTTGTCAGGAGATAGCAGAAAGGATACCGGTTCTCGTCCTTTTTTCACTTCCCTGATATGCATTAGGCTGGTGCAACTGCACCGGGGATTCCTTCTCTTTGTCTATTCACTATTAACTATTACGCATAGACGACTTACCATGTAGATTGATACAGGCTAGTGCTGCATTCAGACTTATATACAAAATGGCGTGACATAAAAATCAATGTGATCCATTTAGTAATATTATATCCAAGTGGTTCCAGTTCACAATAAAGTCAAGGTTATAGTATTAATATCTCAAATTTTAATTACTGACATAGTAAGTTGGACCTCCATGGAAGTGGCGTTTGCACATACCAGCCACTACGAAATCCAACTTGATGCATATTCTGGAATCAAGTCAATGCCAATTTCACCATCATCACCTGCAACAGTTTATCCCTAGAGCCATGCCTTTGTTTCAATTCAAAGCCCCGTATCAGCTAATTTTACAGCAAGCAATGCATGTTGCAAAGTAGAATGCTGGCAACATACAACCAAGCATGGCATGGTGAAGACACAAACCTTTGTCTGGTCAAACTTAGCTATATTATTATATATGGCAAAGAACGGCATGGCTAAGAGGGAAATTTTCCGGGTTGCTAAGGTCATAAGCTCCAGAACTAATATTATATATGGCAAAGAACGGCATGGCTATGAGGGAAATTTTCTGGGTTGCTAAGGTCATAAACTCCAGAACTAAGTAGCTGGTGCATGGAAGGAATTTCGTGTCGTATCCATTAGCAGCAACACCAACCATTGTTTCTACCTTGAAAACCATCGGCTTTCCTATGCAAAACTCAGCACTGATCAATCGTAATACGGCATCATAAAAGTACAGAAGTTTAAAGAGGCGCTTGGCCATAGAACCAACAAACCATTCTCTCCTATGTCCATATAATAGAACCAACAAACCATTCTCTCATATGTTCATATACTTGCTTGCTTGTTAATAATAGTTACTACTAGCCATAGGATCTAATATATTTAAGTAGTTCAACCAAATCATGGAAACGCTCAAATCCATATGGAACACGTAGTGTCAAAAATGCGACAATTTTATGTCATAGGGGAAGTAAACAGTTGATGGAGATTTTCTGAAACAAATTTATGTTAATAAGGAATTGGACTATTCAGGATACCAGGGGAGCTTTTCTGACAGATTAGTACAGTGAATTTATGGCATGTCACGTTTAAGAATTCTCATCAATGCTTTCTTCTTCCATGGCTTTCAAACTTTCTGACATCATGCGCTTTCTATTCTGTGCTTGTCTTTCCACAGCAACCATATAAAGGCCTAATCAATTAATTGACAAAAACTGTCAGAATAATATGAAGTGAAGGAAATCCAGAAATCTTGTAGTGAAACTAGTTTGACTGCTACAAGCAAAGAAAATTTTCAATAGGCAAGAGGCCAGTATCAGATTAGGACTACATACTGATAGCACTTCCAATAGCACACATCCAAAGAATTCTCATGGACCATTTATCGCCAATGACGCCTCCGGTTCCCATAAGTAGCTAAAGAAAGTGATAAATAAATATAATTATTTTCAAAAATAATGTAATGATTGACCACATAATCTAATGTAGCATGAGAAAAATTCCCTTTGCTTTCAGATAGTGGAATGCCAGACAATTAAAGCCACCGGCGCCTTTTAACTCTTGGATTCAAAGTCGTACATTGCAAAAGGAAATATAATTAAGAAGCCATTCCTATTCATAATCTTCATGGCTCTGAAGTCTTCGAAAAATTCACTAGGTGAGTCAACAATAGCCATTTCGTCTCCAATTATATACACCACACAGCACTGACATAATCCGATAAAACCATTGACAATAGTTTAATTAAGAAGTTGGGGAATTCATCTCACTTGCAACTTCCGTTCAATACACAAAAACAAACAATCCCAAACACGACATTGTGCCTCGTACTTTCTATCTCTCTATATAATAGTTAACCAAAAACCACTCTAACCAAACCTACAGCTGAATCCCATCAACAACGACGAGATCCAATCATCGGCAGCTAGGATTTGATATTAGCAAACCAAACTGAAGAAATATACTAACAGAAAGATCTCAACAACCCAGAATGCACTCAACCACATGGGTATTACATATCCAATCAAGTTTTAAGTTATAACTTGGATACATACGGAAAAAATGGGTAATGTTCTAATAACAAGGGCATAACTAACATATTAAACCATGTGAAAGCAGACATCACACTACAAATTGCACAAAACCTATCTGACATGAATGGGAAGAGATAGCGAAAAGGTTGTACCTTGGAGAGCGGGGGTTTTTCCCGGTGGTTTTCGAGCAGAGGATCAAAGGTAAGTGCCGTCACCCTGTCAGGGGTTTAGGGATGCTTTTGTCGTCTACCGTTTCACACCGTAAAACGTCAATTGCGGCAAATGAGATCAACTTGTTTCTTATTTTCCATATGATTTTGGATTAAGAATAACTCGTATCTATTTAGCAGTTAATAAATAGTTAGAAACTTATATCTTCTCATTAATTTTATTAAAATTTTGTTTTTAATGGTTTTCTATTACTTTATTTTGATTGATATTTTCTTATGATTTGAATTTCAATTAAAACGTGTCAAATTAGGAATATAAGTTTTTATATTCTATTTCAGACAAATTTCACATAATATTAACAATAACAATAACAATCTAATGAACAAGATCCTTGCTTCGTTTGCAAGGAGAGAGACATCAATTACAGTAAAACCTCTAAAAATTAATATTGTTGGGATCATGATATTTTATTATTTTATAGAGATATTAATTAATCGATAAATTAATGTTTATTAATTTAAAGAGATTTTTGTAATTGATTGAAGTTAAATTTTGATTACATAAAAAAGTATTTTATCTTAAAAAAATTCATGTTTCGTATTAATTGAATGAATATAAAACATAGATTCATTGTACATAATATTACTGAAAACTAATAAATAATATTCATTGTTTCTTAATAATTAAGTATTATTCATTGTATTTTTACTAAAGAGATTCGATGCATTTACGTATGATGGAGATAGAAAATACTTTATAAATAAGATAGAAATTTTCTTGAAACCACACCCAACAATGACTCCTTATCTAAAAGGTGTTACGAAATCAACAATGACGGATCAAATACACAAAGAATTATATGAGTACAAGAGAGATCATTCAACATGCACTCAAAAAGATTTGCAGTTGTGGCTTGAAGAAAAGTTTATTTGAAAGTTAGTCAAGGTACAATCTCGATCACACTCAAATGATCGGCTGAGTATCTTTCAGCCAACCTAGAAAAAGGAAGGGATATCAAGCAGCACAAACCAACAAAATTTTCAGATATGGAGAAGGTTGTTTATGGGTGGTTTCTCCAGTACCAAGATCGTGTGAATATGACTAGAGCTAATTTTGGAGAAGGCAAGAGATACAATGAAACTTCTATACCCTCAATAAGATTATGAGCATAAATTTTCTCAAGGTTGGCTTGAGAAATTCAAGCTACGATAAGGTATCAAGTCATTTCGTCATTTCGGAGAGATTAGTTCGGTTGATATACAAGATATGGAGAAGCAATTGGAGTCTATAAGGGAAAAAA
>JAOSBO010000006.1:28890593-28905455 GCA_027563915.1 Erythroxylum rotundifolium
GTGTCGTGCAACTACTGGATCCATATGCTTTTTGGCCTTAAGTGATGAAGCATTAAAATAGCCCAAATCCTCTTGTCTTTAAACTCTAAGTGTATCCCTGGTCCTGCTCACATCAGCAACTGCATGGTTCACATCTTGGCCTAGTACCTTTACAGAGGTCCCACCGAGAGACATATCTGACCATAGTGCTCTAGTGGTTCAGTTTGGAGCCCCGCGACATTGACCTCTTACTCCTTTTAAGTTTATGAAATGTTGGGCAGATCATCCCAATTTTTTAGATCTTGTTAGGAGGGTTTGGACTACACCTATGCGAGGAAACTAGATGTTTTGCTTGACTCATCGGTTAGGTCTGCTCAAGCAATAGCTAAAGTCCTTCCACTTTTGGGATTACAGTCACATTTCTAGCAGAGTTAGGGAGGCACGGACTCAATGGGCTATGGCTCAGGCAGCTTTAGATACTTCCCCGCACTTGCCAGATTTAGGTATTGCAGAGCGTGACCTAGCTAGGCAATACTATCGATTGACGCAGGATGAGGAGTCTTTCTATCGGCAGAGATCTAGGGTTTAGTGGCTTGCTTTGAGGGACCAGAACACTAGATTTTTCCACATATCCTTGATTCATCGACAGTTCAGAGGTCAGGTACGTGGCTTGCATGATGAGACTGGCACTTTTATCACAGATCAGGGAGTACTGGGGCAGATGGCAGTGGATTATTTTCAGGGTATCCTTCGATCTCCCCCACTGCCTCCTTCAGCTGATGCAGCTAGATTTTTCTCTCGGCATATCCCAAAAGATATGGTTCAGCCATTGGAGAGCCCAGTTTCAGATGAGGAGATACGTTCTGCTTTATTCTCCATTCCGAAGGATAAGGCTCTAGGACCTGATGGATACACCTCTTTTTTCTATAAAAGGTGTTGGGATATTATCAGAGCAGACTTTAGAGCAGCAGTGCGGTATTTCTTCTCTACCTCAGCTATGCCTTGATGGGTGAATTCTACTAGGATTACCTTGGTTCCTAAAGTGGAGAGTCCGCAGACACTGAGTAACTTTAGGCCGATCTTTTGTTGCAATATCCTTTACAAGTGTATCTCAAAGGTCATTGCAAATCGGTTTAAAGTTGTTCTACCAGAGGTGATTGGGAGAGCTCAGATGGCTTTTGTCTCGAGGAGGCAGATTGCAGATGCTATTTTTCTTACCCAGGAGTTGATGCACGATTATCACCTTGATCGCTCGCCACCACAGTATGCTCCTAAGGTTGATATTTATAAGGCTTTCGATACTGTCAGCTGGGAGTTTATATTACTGGGCTTAAGGACCATTGGAGTTCCTGACTGCATGATCGAATGGATTGAGGTATGTCTCAGATCTTCCCATTTTTCGGTAGCACTTAATGGCTCCCTTCACGGATATTTTTCGGGCACACGAGGGGTGAGACAGGGGGATCCCCTCTCCCCTTATTTGTTTGTACTGGCAATGGAGGGGTTAGATGGGATATTGAGAGAGGTGACAACATCTCCAGATTATTGTTATCATTGGAGGTGTCGACAGATTTCTTTGACTTATCTTTGTTTTGTGGATGATTTGATGATTTTCAGTCGGGCAAATTTAGCTTCTTTTGAGCTCATCCGTCAAGCTTTGACAGATTTTGAGAGGGTCTCAGGGATGGCCATGAGCTCGGATAAGAGCCGAGTCTTTTTCTCAGGGATCCCCGAGGCGGAGGTTTCCACTATACAGGCCGTACTTGGGATTCAGATTGGTTCCGTCCCGATCTGTTATTTGGGCATTCCTCTTATCACTACACGGCTGAGACATGCAGATTGTCTTCCTTTGGTGGAGAGGATACTTTCTCGGATTCAACTGTGGACCTCAGCATCTCTTTCCTATGTGGGTTGGTTGCAGCTGATTAGATCTGTGCTTTTCTCTATACAAATCTACAGGTTAGGTATGTTTATTCTGCCTGCTAGCATTACCCGTTGTATTGAGAGTATTTTTTAAGCTTTTCTCAGGAGGGGTACTTCATTGTCCCACACTAGGGCTAAGGTGGCATGGGAGTTAGTCTGTCTTCCGAGGCAGGAAAGTGGTCTTGGAGTTAAGAGGGTCAGAGATTGGAATAGAGTTGCCACGCTTAAATATATGTGGAGACTATTCATAGATAGGTCTTCTACATAGACCATATGGGTACATACAGTTCTGTTGAGAGGTAGATCTTTTTGGCATATCCGGATCCCGTCAAGCTCTTCCTAGGTTTGGTGGAAGATTCTGTTGAGCCGAGAGTGGTGCAGAGGCTTTATAGTTGCTTGTATTGGTGATGGGAGGGATACTTCCATATGGTAGGATTATTGGTTGCTAAATCAGGGGCCTTTACGCGATCGATTTTCTTTCGAGTTCTCTCTTCTACTGGGCTCTCTTGGGATGCTAGGGTCTCAGAGATCATTCAGTCTGAGGAGTGGGCTTTTCCAACAGTGAATAGTGAGTTGCAGCAAGTTTGGGCTTCTATCCGTTTTAGACCACAGGTTCATCATTCTGATAGTTGGGTTTGGAAAGGTCACTCATCAAGCATCTTCTCAGTTGACTCTGCATGGAACCTTCTTCGAGCTCGACGACCAGTGGATCCGATCCATCATTTACTGTGATTCCCAGAGCATATTCCACGACACTCATTCATTCTCTGGTTATCATCACAGGGGCGTCTCCAGACTATGGACAGACTCCTTTTCTTTGGTGTCTGGGATTCTTTGACATGTGTGCTATGCGGCTCTTCTACAGAGACACATGATCATTTATTTTTCAGTGTAGATTCTCTACCCTAGTTTGGGGTTCACTCTTAACGAAGACTCATACTGCTTGGCCTTTGATTTCCTAGGGACCTCTTCTTCAGTGGGTTTGCACCCATCTTCGTCGACGAAAGGATTTTGACACATGCTATCACGGTTAGTTCTTTTAGCCAATGTTTACTTTCTTTGACATGAGAGGAATAACCGCATCTTCAATAGACGACATCGATCACCTCAAGACATTATTAAGGATATCATAGAGCTCATCCGTTCTCGGCTTCTCGGCCTCGAGGCTTGTCTTCAAATACCTGATCTTCAGCGGCATATCTGGCAACTTTCCACTTAGTCTAGTTTATGTTTGTTTTGAGAGCCGCCTGTGGCTTCTTTGATTTTCTTTATAATATAGTTTTTTGAGTGCCTTTTTTGGGCCTCTTACTTTATTTTATTGATCCTTTCCCTCTTTTTATTAATCTATTTTGTTACTTTCTTCAGAAAAAAAAACATAATGTTGAGCTGTTCTTCTTGCCACCCAACATGATATCAAAAATTCAACCTTGTGATGCTGGAATAATAAGAGCTTTCAAGATGCACTATCGTAGGAGATTTTACCGTACGATTTTAGAACGCTATGAGTTGGGTTGGGCAATCTGATCCAGGTAAGATTAATGTTTTGGATGCTATCAATCTTGCAGTCTCGGCTTGGACAATTAATGTTCAGCAAGGGACAATAACAAATTGTTTTCGACACTGCAAAATTCATTCAGGGGATGAAGTCTCAAGGAATTTAGATGAACCCACTTGTGAAAGTGACATTCATGAACTTGAGCTCATGATTAATGATCTCAGCTATCACAATAAAATGGATGTCAATAGCCTATTGGATTACCCTGGTGAAAATGATACATGTTCAAAAGTCTAGAGCTTAGAAGAAATTGTGGCTACTATCCTTGAAAATAATGTTGATGATGAAGTTGAAGACGATATAGTACCTTTGGAACTAGTTACGCGTAAGTAAGCACTTATCGCGTCTAGAACTCTTCACAATTTTTTGGTGCAGTTCGAGAACATAACATCAGAAATTTTGGATGCAATAAGAAAAGTTTGAGATGAGCTCTAACTAGACTTAAATTTTAAGAAAAAAACAAACAACACTAGAATCATATTTTACTAAATTGTCTTAGTTATGCTTGTGTAAGTTTATATAATTATTAATTTATGATATTAATAGGACCCCATATTTACATAGGGGCATTTTCAAAATATATTATCTTATTATCTTACCAAAATTTGTTAAATTTTCAACTGGCCCAAGTCGGGACCGGAAAAAAATATTATCTTAGAGAGTTTATTAATTTATTCGAGTATCAATTTAAAGAGGTTTTATTGTATATGCAATCTAACTTTACGGATTTAGATAGAATTTGATTTTTTTAATTTATTGAACAGGATAATGTGGAGCTCTCGTTGTAACAGAAAAAACATAGCTGCTGTGGGAGGAAGAAATACTTGTATCTGTGTTTTAATCTCATTTAATCCATTCATTCAAGATTTAGTTTGCTGACGGATGACCCTTGATTGTGGTCAGAAAACAGCTCTTCTATAACTAAAATAATATTTTTTAAACAAATTGCAACTTAAACAAAAAGAATTAAAGTTGAAGTTTTAGAAGTACTGAAGGTTCAATAGAAAAGTGCTTTTGTGCAAAGAAATGAGAGTATCATAAGATCAAACTTGTAAGAATATCTCATAATCTAAAAAGAAAAGATCATATATTTCCTTTATTGGATGTGAAAGGAATGTAAAACTCCTGCAATCGGTGGGTTACATACGTACACCATCATAGTCATAGTGATGAAAGTGCCTACATATATACAATTCTTCCAAGCGCGCCTGAAATAGTTATTATTACCACTCACACAACATGAAAAGAAATGACCAATCCATAAGCCAGGATGTTAAAAAACATTAATAGCAAGTCTCATCAATTACTTGGAATGAATTTGCTTCTTTCCTCAAGGTCATTCATCAACTGAGAAAGGTAATAAAATTCTGTTTGTGTGACAGAACTGAGTATCCTTGGTAGAACCAGGAAATTCAACTCTAGAAAATCTGGATGCCGGGAAGCCGAAGGGGCAGGCTCTGGAAGGACTACGGTCTACGGGGTTGCTAAATGTTGAAGGCGATACTTAAATACGCAAGAAATTAATTTAGTCAGGGTTCCACCAGTCTTACCTTTCACAGAAAAAGCCCAATTTACGATTTCTATATAACGCCTGATATCACCGAAGATCCTTTTACCGAATGATTTTCAAGAACATCTTACAATTGAGAAAATGTTCAGGGTATGAAGGCTAATGATGATTCTGAAAAGCCGCAACCTTGGCAGTGGGACCTGGACTAGGCTACTGGAGGACAGAGCATCAGCTTGGTCCGTGCTCTTTGAACGAATTTATTACTTCAGATATGGTTGGTTCACATAAAAAATAATTCTGCATGATACATGGGAACCTTCAAGCATGCAAGCAATCAAACGACCTATTTTATTTGTTGGAATAAAGCATACAAGAGTTCGAAGCCTTACCAGTTAAATAGAGGACCCAGACAAGCAAGCAGAAAATTTGTGTGCAGAATCTTCAAGTTTTCACAACAAGCGACCAGACAATATCAGAAGCTTCATTTCACTACTAGATTATCAACACCAACGTTTCAAAACCAATCCTCATAAACAAAGAATTATAGGGGAATAGATTACTTCTTAATGATTGAGAAAATAGGCTTTCCACTACCTAGAAGTAAAAAAGAGTATCTTTACATTTCAAAATTCCATTAGTCAACTTACCGAAATCAACAAGTATCATCTCCAGAGTACACAGTCAACCACTTTACCATCTCCTATATCTTCTCATCTCAGAAACTAGATGAACATATTGACCCTTCTCAACCATCCTTGTTATAACCATGTCAGCTTCAGATTGCTTTCCAGCTTTCTGCAAATGCCTCACTAGAGTGCTATAAACAAGAAAATTAGGACTGCATCCTCTAGATTCCATTTCGTTAAGCATAGAGCATGCCTCCTTAAACTTCCCTGCTATACAGAACCCACGAATCATGGAACTGTAGGTAAAAACATTTGGCAACTGGCCCTTGGTGATCATCTCATCAAGCATTGCCTGAGCATTTTCAAGCTGACCTGCCGCTATGTAACCTGTAATCATCACAGTATAACAAACAACATCTGGCTTGCATCCATTTTTTGTGATTTCATCAAAAAAATATTTACAGGCATCTAAATTCCCTGCACGACTCAGTCCATCTATCAAGCTAGTGAAGTGGAGCACAGTGGGTGGAGGACCCGCTTCCTTCATATGATTTAAAAGGTTGAGTGCAGCAAGTGGTTTATCCCCTTTTCCAAGAACATGTAGAAGGATGTTATAAGTGTGAAAATCTGGAGAAAGTCCACTTCTTCCCATTTCCTCAAGCAATCTGTGAAATTGATCCAACTTTCCCAACCTATACTTTGCCCAGAAAAGAACATTATAAGTAGAAACATCTGAAGAATAACCATCAGCCAACATCTGCTCATGCACCCACTCAATCAACTTGTATTGATGCAAGACAAGAAGTGAATGCAAGATTGCACTATAGGAGTGCTTGAATGGTCTATAATTGAATGTCTTCGACTTAACAAAATCCTGCACGACTGTCTTAGCAAATCCTGCCTCGCCAATGGCACAGATTAATATGTTAAATGTTCGAGCTGTAGTTGGGAACCCATTCTTGATCATTTCATCTATCAATCGAAATATTGCCTTAAGCTCCCCACAACTTGAAAATATTGTCAATATCAAATGATACGCATTGACTGTGTGCTTGTAAGATCCCTGCTGAGCAGACCAGAGAAAAAACTTGTACCCTAATTTGGCACATCTGGTTTTGTTTTCATTGTTCATTTTTTTCAAGATTCCCAGAAGAACTTCTCGCACCAGAAGGCCCGAAACCCTTATGGGCAAATCATCTAAAGCCTTTTTTGCATCAAATCCTGGGCCATCTTGTCGTAAAATCTCAAGAACTCGTGCAGCATCTTTCTTGGCATTAGCAAAAAAACGCTGCCGATCAGACAAGTTCTCTTGAGAACGTCTTTCATAATTGTAGTCAAACCTTTCCCAAGATCCATTCAAGCATTGCTCAATGTACTGATATCCATCATCACTTATATCACAGTCAAAATTCCGGTGACTTAAATGTCTGGCAAAGGACAGACCACATGAAAATTTATGAACCAACCTGGTACCAGAAAGAGCTATACCATTCATTGTTTGAACTCAACACACCCTTTATAACTCTAATACTGGAGTACCCAATAAATCGAAAACTCCTAGCCACACTCTGCCATTCCTTGAACCATAGAGCCTAGATACCACTATGCAACAAAAACAGTTACCAGAACAAGACAAGTTCATCTAGTACAGAGACCCCCTGTATGAAAGTGACTCTTATAATGTTCTTAAGAGACTCACAGGGGCTCAAGCAAATAGATGCCTCTAAGTCCTGTCCCCTCCAAAGAGGATTAAAAAAAAAGAAAAGAAGCTTGAGGATAGGTTAAGTTATTTACGTGTCATCAATCTTACATCAAATATTGTTGACAGTTGATTGCGGAAGACAGCGATACAGCTACTCCAAACTGTGAAGGGGGTAAGTGTTATGAGATGCTTAAGTGCTTCCTGAAGCATTTGAGGGTTCTCTCTCAAGCCTGCACACGCTTGTCGTCTGCTTCTAACTCAAAACTCAATCACTTGCCTTGTGAGTACTACAAGTTGTCGGAGTTTGGAGTTCTTTTGGGTTTGGGGTTCTGCTAGCCCAAACCAACAACCAGCTATCCTATTTCCATTTTTCAAATATTAACAGCATAACAATTTTAATCAGGATGATAATAATAATTAACGGAAAGGATCAAAGATATACGATCAGCCCTGGTTTTCAGTGAATTGAAAATTGGATAAAAATTTCGTGAGAAGGAGCAACTATGAACTAACCTCTCATATCTTTTCTTTCAGCAAATTAGTAGTCTTAAATTGTCTATTAAAATTCTAATCTTTTGATAGAGAGATAAACAATCTAAGGTACCTACGAAATCATATTTTTCCGCATAGTTTCCTTTTTCTTTTTTCTAACAAAAGAAAGAATAGAAAAGGTAAATCAGTTCATTATGTCTTGGATAAGAAGACACGACTTCAACCACCTTGAGATTCAATAAAAAGAATAATAATAATATTGTAATTAATAAATAGATAAAATTATAGATACGTGAATTTTTAATATTATTTAAAGAACTAACTATTGCGTTAAGGAATATAACTTCAGTTTCATATGAAATTAGAATTATAGTCCTACTTAGTTTCACATTGTTCGCATGTTGATGATGATGAAAATGAAATTATCTTTTAAAAGCTTGCATCAAAGGTCAAAAGCCATACTTTGCCCTCTTTTTTCTTTTTTGAATTATGCAAGTTAATAGTTACACTAGTAGATTTTTTAACTCTAATTATTATAATAAAAATTATTGCACTTCAGACTATACAAATCATACTTTTTATGTCAACAAATTATCATTTTTTTGACATTAAGATATGTACTTCCCTAAACCATACATGCCTCTAAAATTATTAAAATTTGAGTATAAGATGTTTTTTATATTAATCTTTCTCCTAAATATAAGAATTTTGAGTCTGTCAGTACATAATCTTCCTTAATTCACCTATTTAATGAAAGAATGAGGTCTAGTATATACTTTGAAGTCAATTTCCTAGCATATATAACATGTACACATACAAACCTAGTTCTCTATAATATAGTTAACTACACCAAATAGACTCCATTTTAAAACTTTTCGAATAAATTTAGTTGTGCATTTATGACTTAAATATTTATAACATAGGTTTTTATGGTTTAAATTTAAAACACAATAATTTTATAGTTTTGAAATAAAAACCCTTTTCATTAACCATTCATCAAAGAACGTATCAATATGTAAAAAGTGTCTTATCTTTATAATAAAAGAAAGAAAGGTTGAAAGGATAATGATATTGTCTCGATTAATGTAAAAGGAAAAAAATAATTTATTATCTAATACAATTTTTTTATTAAAGTTATTTATCAATTAAAATGGTGGTGAGAATATGAGTGTCTCAAATCCCAAATCCTCTTTTACCCTTGATTTTGGTTAGCATGTTATAATATTTAATATGATCCACTAATATTTGATTTATGACTATATTTGTTGTTAGGGGTGTGCGACTTATATTGAAATTATATATATAAATATTCTTATATAGTTCACCTTTTTAGGGGTTTTGGGATTATTATTCGATATTATTTTATGAGAGAGGGTTGTATTAAGAGATTGTAAAATTCTCGTGAACCCTTTTGGGGTTCTTGTACTCTCATTTCATCAATGGGTTTTTAACTGGCTCGTAGTCAATTGTGGTTTTTCCCTCACATTAAGGGTTTTTTTAATGTAAATTTGGTATGTAATTGAGTTAGATGGAATGGTGCTCTTTGCCATACAGATTTGATTTTCTGAGGAGGTTCTACATGAAGTGGTGAATGAAATAACTAATATAAGCTTATGGCTAAAATTGGAGTCTTTGTATATGACCATGAACCTTGCAAACAAGCTTCGTCTCAAAGAGCATTTATATATAATATGTAAAACTAAAGGTACTCTTATGCAATCTCATCGTTATAAGTTTTATTTTATTATCATGGACCTAAAAAATATTGATGTAAAAGTTAAAGATGAGGACAAAGCTACAGTGTTGGTAGTCTCACTCCCTGGTTTTTATAAACACTTCAAAGAAATCATGTTACATGGAACTCATGACACCTTATCTTTTGAAGATGTTAAATCTAACTTGCTATCCAAGGAGAAATTCGATCTTGAACTTTATTCTAACGATAAAACTAAGGATTTGACTATGAAAGGGAGATCCTAAAGAAAGAGTAGTAGTAGTAACTTAAAGAAATCTAGATCCAAATCTATAGGATGTAAATCTAAAAAAAACTATTGTTATTATAAAAAGTTTGGGTATGAAATTTATAAATTTTATAAGTTAAAAATAAGCAAAAGAATAAGGAGAAAAAGAAACAACCTAAAAAATTCCACTTATCAGAGGAGTAAAATCGAATGGATTCTTGATTTTGAATTTACTTTCATATGTGTCCTCATAAGGACTAGTTTGTCACTTTTAGAGCCATTGATAGAAGAGTTGTCTTGATGGGAAATGAAGCTTAATGTAAGGTAATTGGCATTGGTAGTATTCATATCAAGACTATTGGATCCTGATTTTTTTAATTTCTTATTATTTGCTTAATTATTTATTTATGGTGTTTTTGGGGTAATTATTATTTTTAGAATTGAGTCATTAATTTATTAGGCATGAATAAATATTGAAGATTTGATGGAAATATTGGAACTTAGTTAGAATTAATGTGGTGTTAAGTGGATTAAAGGAGTTAGAGCCATAAAAGACAAAAGAAGGACAAAATTGGAAAGACCAATTAAATGAAGGGTAAAAAGAGAAGAACAAGCTAAATTGTGTCTTAAAATGTGAAGAAGAGAGGAAGTTGTCGTGGAAGCTAAGAGAAGAGAGAAGAAAAACGTGAAAGAAGAAGAAGAGAGAGAAAATCGTAGGAAGAAGAAGAAGTCAAGCTTCTTAAGGTAAGGTCATCAACTTCTTCTTGCTTTAGTAAAGAAATGGGGTTGTGTTGAGAATGAAGTAGTTCTGGAGAGAGAAAGGGGTTTTGTGTTGGAAGAAGATAGTTTAAGAGAACCCATTTGATCTTAGGGTTTCTTAGTTAGGTTTTGGGTTTTCTAACCTAGATGGACTATGGGTAAGCTAAGTTTGGGTTTGATTTGTGTTAATTACATTTTGTTGTGATTCTGAAAATTTGGGAGATTTCCATATGAATTGGAATTGAATAAGAACTTGGTTTGTTATAGGAAACCAAGCAAGCCTGATCCAAGACGAAGAGGAAAGACAACATTGAACTTGGATTGTCAATCGAATTTGGTGGGTAAAATAATTATGTTTATTATGTAATTGGGCAAATTCTTGCTTATGTGTGTGTATATGTTTTTGTTTGAAATTGTTATGTTTGAAATTGAAATAATTGTGAATATTTGAAATTCCATGATGCATTGTGATTATGTTATACCTTGAAAAAGGTTATAACAATTGGAATTGAATGAAAAGAAGAAAAAGCATGAAAACATAAGAAAAATGATAAAATGAAAGAAGCACGAGAGTGCAAATTGTGAATGACTAAATTGAGCATAAATTTGATTGTGTTTGGGTAAGAGAGGAACTATTTCGTAGTCACATGCATGTCGATGTAAAGTCTTCTCTCGGCTGTCTGCTTGTGGCCCACGAGATCCGAAAAGTGGACTCGTTTTGTTTACGAGTAAACTTCGGTTTCTCTGTTTTATTCACGGAACCCTCTAGCCATTTGTTTGTGCATTTGCATTTTAACATGATAAGTTTTGATGAAGTTGAGCATTGTGCCTTGATGTTAAATTACATTCAATATGTTTTATGTGATGATGTATTGAGATTTGAGTTATGAATGTATATACATATACATGTTTGATTGTGTGGCTCATTGCCAATGGCTATAAGTATTTTAGCCACTGAGCTGTGTAGCTCAACCCATAACTTTCCCTCCTCAGGTGCAGAACGACAAGATTAGCGATCCTTGCAAGGCATTCGAAACTTCAAGATAGCTAGAAATCTTTTATACTAAGCTAGTGAATATTTTTGGATAGCTTTATAGGCATGCCAAACATGAGCATCCTTTTGTATTTAATAATAAGTTAATGTGTATGTTGACATGTAAGTAAAGCTAATTCAAACTCTCACTGTGTTTAGAAATGAGAATGTGAAATTGAGTTCCTTTCTATGTCTGATTATGCCATTTTTAAAGATTGGGATAATGGAATGTACACGTGCATATTCTTCTTTGTTGAGATTGCCAATTGTTGTTAGTATTAGAATAGCATGTTAGAGTTGGATGGGTTACATGTGACAAATCATTGAGGCGAGATTCAAAAGTACTTAGTAGTTGGATTGATATAAGGAGATAATTCTTTTTGCAAGCTTCCAAAGGTGGTAAGATTGTGTTCTGAACTCAAAGGAAAACACAGAGGCAAGGAATCGTCTGTGATGACGTCATAACATAGACACAAAGAAAGACAGACGAAAAGAAAACACAGACACAAGGAATCGTCTGTGATGTCGTCATAACATAGATGCAAAGAAAGACAGACAAAAGGAAAACACAGATGCAAGGAATCGTCTGTGATGACGTCACAACATATATGCAAAGAATGACAGACGTAAGGAAAACACAGATGCAAGGAATCGTCTGTGATGACGTCACAACATAAACGCAAAGAAAGACAGATGAAAGGAAAACACAGATGCAAGGAATCGTCTGTGATGACGTCATAACATAGATGCAAAGAAAGACAGACAAAAGGAAAACATAGACACAAGGAATCGTCTGTGATGAGGTCATAGCATAGACGCAAAGAAAGACAGACGCAAGGAAAACACAGACGTAAGGAATTGTCTGTGATGACGTTATAACATAGACGCAAGGAAGGGCAGACGCAAGGAAAGACAGATGCAAGGAAAGACAGACGCAAGGAAAGATAGACGCAAGGAAAGATAGACGATAGTCAAACCCAGACGATAGACAAACCCAGACGATAGTCAAACACAGTCGATAGGCAAACCCAGACGATAGGCAACCCAAACGATAGCTAAACCCAGACGATAGGCCAAACACAGAAGAAGAAGTTAAGAAGTTATGTTAATTGTCCCGAAGCATGTGCATATGCAAATTGTGGACTCACCAACGTTATTCTTTGACATATTTAGACTTGAATGGAGATGAGCCTAAAAAGGGTTAGTTTTGAATGCAAGTGTTGGTGTAAAATGTTGGGTATCTGAATCGATAGTTGGGCTCCAGAAACGGGGTCCAACAAAGACTCATGATGATGTTGTTAGGACTTTCTCCAGAGCTTTTTGTGAACCTGACTTGAAACAAAACTTGATTTCTTTAGGCACCTTTAAATCTCTTAGCTACAGGTTCACAGTTGGAGGTGTTGTTTTTAATTTTCTCTTGTTTTAACTGCTCTAGTAATCTTTATATTATGCAAAGTTCAACTATGAAAGGTTTTCAAGATGTTTCCTCTCTTATGCCTAATTCTAATGTCACCAAAATTTGACACATATGCTTAGGCCATATGAACGAGAAAAGTATGACTTTGAGAAAAATGATATATTTTAGAGATCAAGGCGTCAATAAGTTGGAGTTTTGTGAATATAGTGTTTTTAAGAAACAAAAAAAGAGTTAATTTCTCTACTGCAACTCAGCTACCAAAGACATTTTTGAGTATTTGCATGATGATCTATAGGGATCTTCTAAATTTCTTTCTTATGGATGAAAAGATATTTCAATTTTATTATTGATGAATTTTTTTCATAAAGTTTAGGTCTATTTCTTTAGACATAAAAATGAAGCCGACTTTATGTTTAAATGGTGGAGAAATCTTATAGAGAACCAAACAGGGAAAAAGATAAGAAGCTTAGAATAGACAATAGGCTAAGAGTTCTGTGATGGTAACTTTACTTAGTTCTGCTTAAATAATGGTATAGCTAGACATAAGACACTTGCTAAGAAACCTCAACAGAATGGTATTGCAGAACAAATGAATATGATTCTTTTCAAGAGAGCTCTTTGTATGTTCTCTAATCTTAACTTTTTACATCAATGTGATTTTTGGGACTAAGCGGTCTATACTACTTATGATTTGGTAAACCAATCTCTACACTCTTCTTTTAACTTTAGAAAGAAGAAGTATGGTCAGGTAATCATTTTGACTACTCTATTTTGAGAATTTTTAGATGTCTTATTTATGTACATGTTAATAATGGTAAGCTTTTACCTATAGCTAAAAAGTACCTATTTCTTGGTTATCCATTCAAATGATTGACTAAGGAGACAAATTAGAAAGCTTACTAGATGTAATGATGATGATTTAATTGCTTATGTGAGATCCCATATCGGCTGGAGAGGAGAACGAAGTACGCCTTATCAGGATGTAAAAACCTCTCCCCTATAAACGCATTTTCCTAGCTGGGCTGGAAAGAGCTATTAAGTCAAGAGAACTTTACGATGATCAATTTTGATGACAATCAAATAATAATAATGTTAGAAACAAATGTACGTTTTGACAAGTGTGCAGACGAAGTCAACACAGACGCAAGTCAATATAGACGCAAGACAACGTAGACGCAAAAGTCAATATAGACGGAAGTTAATATAGGCATAAAGAGATAATGCAAAAAGATAGACACAAAGACACAGACGCAAAGATATAGACGCAAAGAGAGAGACGCAAAGAGATAGACATAAAAAGATAGGCGCAAAAATATAGACGTAAAGACATAGACGCAAGATAAAGCAGATGCAAGTCAATGTAGATGCAAATATATAGACGCAAGATGATACAGTAGCACATCGAACGGTTACTTAGTTGGAGTTAGTTACAAAACTCAACTAAATGACGGTTATCAAGAATCAAGAAGCCGTTATCAAAGATCAAGAACCATTTAGAGACTTAGGCTATAAAGTCTTAGTCGAAGCTTTCGAGCGAATGAATTTTACAAGTCTTACAACTTTGAGAAATTAGTGATCTTTGAGTGCTTACTTAGAAAAGAAAATTTCTGTAGTGCGATACTGAGAGAGCTAAACATAATGTAACAATAGCTCACGATATCTTTTTCTAGTGATAGAAAGAGAAGGCAGACAGCTTGGAGAGGCTAAGATAGCTGAAAGAATACTTGGTGTAAGATACTTGAAGAGGCTCTGGAAGAGAAAAGAATACTTGTAATTGTTTGGAGTATAGTGAAACACTAAGATGAACTCTGAGGACTGGACGTAGCCCACGGTTTGGGGTGAACCAGTATAAAAATCGTAGTGTTTACTTTCTATCCTTTACTTCAGTTTACTTTGTTGTTAAAC
>JAOSBO010000006.1:28918304-28931057 GCA_027563915.1 Erythroxylum rotundifolium
ATAAGCTTTAGACTGAGTAAGCACAATAACTTTGTTTATATCATGTTCCTGGAGAAAGACAATATAATCATCTGAAATTGCACTTCTTCTTTCTCTAGTGGACCTTCTTAATGACATTTGTTCTCGAGGTTATCGAGTTTTTCCTTCAAGAATATTCAATTGATCTTCATTAGGGAGATTTTCAACATTGTCTTGTTGATCTGGAGTTGCTTCTTGAACGTCAGGAATGATTACCTGATCATGGCTAATATCATTTATAGGATGAGAAATGAATTCCTCTTCAAAGATAATGTCTCTAACCTTATCTTCCCATTCAAACTCAACATTCCCAAGGAATTTGACATTTCCTATCTTAAAAATAGATTTACTTGTGGGAAC
The DNA here is from genome assembly GCA_027563915.1 of Erythroxylum rotundifolium. NCBI lineage: Eukaryota > Viridiplantae > Streptophyta > Magnoliopsida > Malpighiales > Erythroxylaceae > Erythroxylum > Erythroxylum rotundifolium. The sequence continues at coordinate 28,918,683 of JAOSBO010000006.1, forward strand.
TTAAAATTTATACCCCACGAACGTTTAGAGTATCCAACAAAATATCTACTAATAGGTCTTAAGTTTTCTCTCATCCGGCCTACAAGGTCTTGCCTCAACTGGATAACCCAAAATATGAAATGTTTTTATATTAGGCTTTCTTCTTGTCCATAATTTATAAGGAGTTTTGGTCGTTGCTTTAGTTGGAACTTTATTGAGAATGTAAGTTACAGTCTTTAATATCTCTGCCCAAAGTGAATCTGGCAAGATGATATGAATAATGATACTCCTTAACATGTCTTTTAATGTTCTGTCTTGTCCCTTAGCAACACCATTTATATTAAGGCTTCCTGGTAGGGTCTACTATGGATTGGGAACCAATAGGTTGGGAAGGCAATGAAGAAGAAGAGTAAAGAGGGCAAAATCGACATTAAATAAAAAAATATCAACTAATTACCTTAAAACGCTCCTGTGGAGGAGCTTCCTCAAGTGAGTTGGGAAGGCAAATAGTTGGATGGTAGATTTAGTATACAAATTATTTTTCTTTTTTTTTCACTTAAACTAGTGAAATAATTATATTAGGCATGCAAGCAAATTACTTGAATTGTTTTTCTTTTTTCTTACTCTGGTAGTCTTGTGAAATCGAGCAAAGATGTTTCCTTTACTTACCCACTTGTAATTTATAACTATTGAATCTCTAAGCTCATAGCGGCTTATAAAGCTTGTTTGATTCTTTTACATGATACTATTTTTGGGATAGAAATAATCATACAAGTTCTATTTGACCACCTGCTTAAGTTTCAGGCATTTTATTCATGTTAAGATCTTCATTTCTCGTACTGTTACTTTCACTGTCATAAATCTTAATAACATGACACAGTTTGCATTCTCGTGACAAATGCTGGTTTTAAAGAGTCTCATACTCTCCTAGTAAGGTGGAGCTCTGATAGATATCTACTTCTTTTGGAACAACACTAACCAAAGTCATCATTTGACTTTGTTTCTTAAAACAAGTCAAAATTTGTATTAAATATCTGTAATAAAAAAAACTATATATTGGGTCACAAAATCAAAGTTTAGAGGCTATATATCAATTATGGATATCCCCAAAATTGAACAAACATACGAAACTTTCACTCTAAAAATGATAACAGAAAGTAGAGTGTAGCCTAAAAATTGAGTCTTGATTTAAAAAGATGAATACTTTGAACTGTTAATACCACATATGTATTATAGTCACTAAGTTACTTCACCCATCTTTATTAACACGTTTCTTCACTCTTTCTTGTTACTTCAAAGGTACCAGATAAGTACAATTTGGTTAATTAAAAAGTTATATGTAATGATTCCAAATTAAGAATGTTATAAAATTAATTTTTATAGAATTAAAATCTAAAATCTAATTTTTTATAAGAATATTCATAGAACTACTAAAATATATAATATTTATATCCTTATAATTTCTTTTAAAGTCATGTCTCTATAAGTCATTTTACACATAAACAACTAATTAATACTAAACATTAACTTTACCAAACAGCTAATACAATCCACTAATCAGTTAACAGCTGATATAATTAGCTAATAGCTAAATGCAATCAGCTGATTGCAAACAAGGCCATAACCTAAAAGTCTCTATTACCTCATCTTCAATTGTCGTTCCATCACCTACGTAGATGTTTCTTTCACTATCATTGGGTTTTCGACAACTCAGGTAACCCTGCATGGACACACTTATGTAAGTAGTAGAACTAAAATCTAACCACCAAGTGTGCCTAGGTATTGAAATCAAATTAACCTTAGGACAAACCAAAGAAAGAAGTGTAATGATATTTCGTACCCTTTTTCTTATGGGAAGTCTTTGCGAGAAGTAACAAGCAAAATTTTCAATTTGTTGTTTTTATTCCTTATGTTGCTTCATTTTTGTCACATTACCCACTTAGAGTTGAATGCGAAATGAGCACTTTCAGCCTTCTTTTGATTTAATCTCTCTTCTTCTTACAAACAATGTGAAATAAGTTCATTAAGAGTCTATTCTCCTTTTAACAATTATAAATGACTTTTAATTGACTGAATTGTGTGGGGAGAAAGATCAAAACCAAATTGACAAGAAAATCATCAAATAGCTCTAACTTTAATGTCTTTAGTTTTGAAGTAAGATGAAACATTTCTAGAATGTGTTCTCTAACGTTCCTATTACCCTTATACTTCATGGAGACAAGATCAGCCAAAATATTACATATTTTCACCTTTTTTTTTAACAAAACACTTTTTAAATTCTTTAAGGAACAATTTTGCATCCTTCTCTTTAGACATTGTGCCCCTTAATGATTGTGGAATTGCATGCTTCATGATCATAAGACTTGTGTGATTTGAGTTTTCTCATTTATCCCAGTTTCTCCTTTCATCACAGGAACTTGCATCCATAAGAGTAGGGGGTTGCTTAATCTAAAGAGCAAGGTCTAGATTCATACAGCCAAGAATGATCATGACAATCTCTTCCCAAACCTTAAAGTTTTTGCCATTTAGCACATGTATAATGTTGATGTCGACAAATTTTGTAGCAGTTAAAGTAATTACTAAATAGAGAACAAAAATAAACAAAGTAACAAACTCACAATTAAAATGCTAATAAAACATAAGTGACAAATTCAAATAATGGTAACCCCATCGCAAGATATCTAGCACAACATTAAGATTTAGTCTTTAGATAAAAAATATCAATTTGTAAGTGGTACTCTTACTGTAATGATCAAATATTGAAAATAAATTCTTGTCAAATTATATGTCTTTCTTTAGATTGACTTATAATTTACAAGAAAAGTACTGAATAACTATTACATATTTATCACCATAAGTACGTTTAAATTTTGGCCAAATAATAATTTTCCTTTGGGCCAATATTATTCACATGAAATTCATAGACACGCGATCATCTTGATATTTTAGAATTAATTAATTTACATAAAAGAGGTTACTATATTTATAATCTAATGGGCAAGCACAATTTGAAAACCATTTTTCAACGAGCAAATTCGATTTTATATACATATTTTATTAGTTTGAAATTTTAAACCATACAAATCTTACAGAAAGAAAATCTTAAACTTACAAAGCAACTCTACTCTCCATAAACCGTCATGGAAGAGGCTTTGATTAATTTTTAATTTTAATATAAAATCTATAATATATTCTCAAATCATTCGTGTCAAATTATTAAAGATAAAATTAATTATAATAATGTACCCAAATTTATTGAAATTAACCTGATTAAATTGTTGCAGTTTTTTAGCTTTTGACCTTTTAAGAGATAAGTTCTCTCTCTTTTTATCAATGAGTATATTAAATGAAACCCTAATTAATTCTCTTCGAGATCGTAACCACTTATTTATATATATAATATATTCTTAACTTGTGCACCATAAGTAACTAATATTATACTATAATTTCCATATATAAAATATCCATACTTAATTAGATATGAGCCCATTAACCCAAAACCTTAAATAGATAACATAATCTTATAATATTTTATGATTTATAATCATTATATATGTAATAAGTATAAATTGGTTTTTCCAATGGCGACAGCTGTCCTTGCTTTCATAAAGTTTTGTTTTCTGTTAAAGTTTTACTAAAACAGTAAAACTTGAAATTCAAACTTCAATAAACAGATTTCTTTATCAAGTAATAGAAAAATTCCGCGTACTTCTATGAGAAAAGGGCTTCCAGAGGAGATAATCACTTATTGTGGTTGACAAGTCCGTTGAAGAAATTTTGTAATCAAATAATCAACCAGGGCAGTTTAAATTGGCTAAATAACATTACACATTACTATTTTCATTATTGTAACGTATCTCACCGTAATAATGTTAATGATATAATTTAATAGTGTTAAAATGGACTCAACCATTATATTTAAGACACTTTTTGAGTCCTTTTATAAAATTTAGTGACACCTAGATCTATTTATTATTTTAAACTTTGAAATAACATAAAATAAAATTCTTAATTATTTTTTTAAAATTTTTGTTGACAATGCATTAGAATATTTTTAATACATGCATTAGATTAAAAAATGAAATTTGGTATGTACTTAATATTAGGTAATTTATATTTAAAATTAAAAACTTTGGCTAATTTTGTAATACTAGTTAGAAGTATTAATAATAATAATTAAATGTTCAAACTTTTAATTTGTTATAAAACTAGGCCATCGTCAATCCTATAGTTAATATTGTTAACATGGTCCATCATGTAATTAAGACTTTTTATCATGTAAGTATTTACATGAAAATAAATATTATACATTAACAAAATTATTAGAAATAAAAAACTAAAACAATATCCCTAACTTTTCTATTCAAACTTAATTGTTTTGTAAAATCGAATTATTTTCTCTATAACTTAGCTAAATTCAAAGATTTCTACTGAGAAAATTATTGACAAGTGCCGGTGTAAATTTAGAATTCAAGCATATCCCAGAATTAGTACCAGAATTCTTATCAATGATACAGGTAGGCTTTAAAAAAACTTAGAAAATAAAATTTTAAGTAAAAAATGCTAAAATGTGTAAAAAAATCAATGATTTGATTTAAGCAAAAAGAATTGCAATATATAAAGGAAATTTGAGTTAATAAAAAATGAATACACAACATTAAAAAAAGTTGAAAACTAATAACAGTGTTTTTTTGGTGTTATTTGTCTCTTTGAAAATTTTCTAAAGGTTGTGATTTTTTGGAGATTGTGTGTTTTATGTCTATAGTGATTGTTGTTTTTATTAATTTGGTGCTACTGAATTGACAAGTGCTGGTGTAAATTTAGAATTCAAGCATATCCCAGAATTAGTACCAGAATTCTTATCAATGATACAGGTAGGCTTTAAAAAAACTTAGAAAATAAAATTTTAAGTAAAAAATGCTAAAATGTGTAAAAAAATCAATGATTTGATTTAAGCAAAAAGAATTGCAATATATAAAGGAAATTTGAGTTAATAAAAAATGAATACACAACATTAAAAAAAGTTGAAAACTAATAACAGTGTTTTTTTGGTGTTATTTGTCTCTTTGAAAATTTTCTAAAGGTTGTGATTTTTTGGAGATTGTGTGTTTTATGTCTATAGTGATTGTTGTTTTTATTAATTTGGTGCTACTGAATTTCTGGCCCTCAACTTTCTTAAGGAGTTTTTTGTTGTAACTATCCGCTTCCCACATTCTAGTTAACTTCCTACCATTATTTTCTAAACTTCCATGTTGTGGATTTCTACCTTAAACATCTCTTTTCTAACTTCTTAACTTCTAGCCCACTTAACTTTGTCTCTAAATCATGTCCATGACCACTTCCAACACATTCATCACTCAATGTTCTGATTCTACATCCATAAATTCTCTAAGTAAATATTTATTGGGTTTTCATATTTAGCCTTCCTTTTACTTGTGGGTTGGATTTCTTTTAGTCTACCAACAATTGTCCTCACATCTATTTGGTCGAGCAAATTAAATAAGTAGTACATAAATTCCCCTAGGAAAATCTTGTTTATTTAAATTTCAAACTACTGCTATTCCTTTAGGTTTCACCCTTTTTTGTTATAAATTCTTCTTGTAGTACTTCATTCTCCATCTCAAACATCAGAAACCCCTTGGCTTCTATTTTAACTTTAGTATTTTCTCTTTTTCCAACTCACGAATTCTATCATTTTATTTTGGGCTATGGCTTCCACTTGTCATACATCTTCCTTTTCATCCACTGATTCTACTAAATTGAATGTCGCATATGTACGTTATGATTTTTGTACTTTATTAAAAAATTTGTCAACTTCCTTAACTTTACTTCTTCATGCAGACTATAAAACTTGAGTTAATCTCTATTGTAGTTGAACCCTTTCCTTCCTAGGGATAGTAACGGGCTGAACTGGGCCCTGGCTACTCTTGAACCAATCTAGCCTGACCCACAGACTACCTGGCCCAGTCTAGCCCATCTTATATTTTTAAAAAAATAAAAAAACATTATTTTATACTTGGCCCGTGACTCGAGCCAGCTAAGAAATCTCGACCTCTAGCTGGGTCAACTGGGGCCGAAGTCAGGCTAGATTGTGTCACATTTGTCATCCATATTCCTTCCTTTATTAGAATTAGGTAATAAACTTTTTTGACCTAAATATTCGTTTTAGCTCTTACTACTATTCTAACTCTAAATTCTTTTTTTTAGCATGGTGGAAGAAGTTCTCTTTTTCGATCATAAATAAAGGCCTGCCTCTAACTAACATGATCTCTTCATCTATTGAATCTTCTAATCCATCCCTGTCCTATTTAGGAGAGGTAAGTAAATCAAATTTTCCTTTAGAACTACCTCCATAATTTCAAGCAAATTTTCCTTTAGAATTGCCTCTATTTCAAGCATTCAAAACCATGAAGTCATGGAAAAAAAAACATAGAACAATGGGTCAAGTGGATGGATAGATTATGTCTTTCATAGCCACCTGGAAAACATAAGGACTTCTTCATTTAACAGCTCTTTGTAAAAATTCCCCATAATATTAACGTAACCTTATATTTGTTGTCTTGAAATTCTATAGTCCCTCTTCTAACTCCTTTATTTTTCCTTTTGGACATGGTTCAATCTCATTGAACTTTCTGATTAGATTTCCTATAATTAAGGAGGACTCCATTTGTCTAGTTGAGGAGACTCTAATTTTATACCCTACTGCTTTTAAGTGTTGTTCTTATTATAACCTAATAAATAATTATGCTTCTTCCAGAGATTCCATTTCTAAAGAAAAACATATCAAGTTCATTAGGGTCATATTAAACCAATTTTATTTTTTCCCTATAAACAACAAGTCTAGTATGAAGTTCCTTCCCTTCTATAGAGTAGTAGCCTCTGGGAAATTCTTTACTCCTGATTAAGCCTTTTTAGAGTTCCTCTACTAGAATTTAGGAAGATATATGTCTAACCTTCCCTTATAAAGACTTAACTTATATGCATGGTTTATCAATCTCTGCACTTTTACTTACTTCCCTAAACTTAATAAAAAAGAAGTTCTATCTTCCACCAATCTTAGATTTACAAACTTCCTCAATCTTCATTTATCTACTGGTTTACCTAGCAAGCCTCCTAAAGATATCTTTAAATTTTTGCTATTATTAAAGTTTAGGTGATGGACTAATTGAATCTTTTTTAAGACTTCTTTGAAAAACCTGATTGGCTTAAAATATTTAAGACTTATGAGAGTTTTTGTTATGGGTGGTGGTAAAACATTAAAGCTTGCCCCTTATATTATGGCCTTGAGTTTTAAAGTATACCTTCCTTATCTCTAAAGTCGAATACTTGGTCTTTCTTTGAGAGTCTCTTTTGAAGCAAGTGCTATCAGTGACAAGTTCTTTTAGGAAATATTTTACCATTATCACATTATAAAGTGGAAGATCTTTATGTTAGTGGCTTATCACTCTTAGTGGGCAAAGAGCTTTTAAAGTTTGATGCCTTATTCAAATTCTACCTTCTTTAAAGGTATTCCCTCTAATTTAAGCCTTATTAACTCCTAGAAATGTATTTCTAACTTCTCTCACTATAGATTTTAAAATTTTGGATGTCAAACGGAAAAAGAAACATAAACCTACTTCTTAGAAAGAAGTAGCTTCAAATCCTATCTCCAAGAGAAAGCTCAAAGAGAAATCACCAATGCTTCAAATTTTAATAAAGCAAGAACTTCGATCCTAAAAATTTATGTTAAGAAGTCAACCCATTCATCCACCAAATTGCTTGAAGAAATCAGAACTATAGAGCCCCCATATAAGGAACTTCTTCCACCCCTAAAAAGGTTGTTAAGGACATCAGTAATGGTATCTTACTTCCTCTAACCTCTCTTACCTTTATTTCCTTTATGAATTCTTACTTACAAATGGCACAATATTGCATGTTCTAGTTCCTGACCTTCGTCTTGAGCTAGAATGTGGGAAATATTATTGAGGTTACTTCACTAATAGTAAAACATAAATTCCTTTATTATTAACATTTATCTACTAGACTTCTAACAAATTTTCTCATATTTCATAGGTAATAAATGTGTGGACGATATTGGCATCCTTTAAAGAAGTTTTCAAACTAAGTTTCTTATACCTTTCTCCTAAAATTCCCTCCAATGTTGCACTAACAATTAGTTCTAAGGGTTCTCAAGGGTTAAAGAATCTTTAAAAGTTACTACACAACAAGAGCTTTAGTTCTTGACTGAAATTTAGTACAGTTCTTTCTTGAACATGTTGTCTTAGGTTGGCTCCATAACTCAATCGTCTTCTATTAGAGGACTCTGAAGCAAAATTGAAATTTTTTTTGTTCATTTGAAAATTCATGTCATAACTAGGTCATGTACTTCAAAAAAGTAACCTCTTACATAAACTCTAAATAGATTATGTGCAAAACTAGAGGTAAAAATCTACTAGTTCAAATTCACAAGTTCAAGAATGAATTCGACTATTTAGATAATAAGGCTATTAAACATAAAAGAGCTATCAAATTGATTAGAGAGAGTACTCTCTAACAAGATAATCAATGGTCCAACCAGGTGTTTAATGAGGTCAAGTAGGTAGCTAAGAAGCTAAGGAAGTCATTGGTGTTGTAGAAGGATGAAGTCAGCTTCTAGAAGCAGCGGGTTCAGTAAGCCAAAAAAGACCAGGTTTCTTGCATCAAATAGTGGCGTGAAATATGGACTTTTGACCTGGACTAACTTTAAACTATTCTTTCTTTCCTCAATTTATTGACCATTGGTTGGTCTTTTGTGGATTTTGAACCATATTTCTAAATTTTTATTTTGATTTATAGTTATTTAACTTTAAGAATTCACTCTTATTCCTTTATCCCTGACCTTTCAAAAAGAGTAAGCATATAAGTTTTTAAATGCTTCTCATTTATAAAACAATAGTGAGGTTGACCTTTTAAACTAGGTAACTAATAGGCATTCCTATTTAAAACTCTCTAATTTCAAATTTTCCCTTCTCAATTTGAAGCCCATTTCTCATATTCTCTATCTTTTTCTTTAGGCAATAAGATCAACTTCCATACTAGATCTCCTTCTTAAAATTATCATACGTTAATTCTTTTATTTTAAAATTTCTCCAACTTCTCCTTTTGAATAATCACATTATTCAATGCCTAAAATCACACTTCATATAAGTATTCTGTTTTCATTAACATTGCTTTTGAATATTCAAATGTTTTTAACGTGTTTTGTTTGACCACTCTCAATGATGGGATTACCATTTCCATAGGAAGAACATCATGACCATATGTTAAAGTGAATGGACTAACTCTTGTAGTAGTGTATTTGGAAGCACGATATGCCTATAAGGTTTTAGACATAATTATATGTCATTCTCTAAGATTATCCTTTTACATTTTTTTCCAGAAGTTTGATGATTACTTTGTTTGATGTTTTGGCTTAACCATTATCCTAAGCATAATATGTAGTCAAATTTAACAATTACATACTATAATATTTAGTAAAATCCTTAAATATTTTTTTCCTGTAAGTATTGAGGAATTTATGATTGAGGAATAATTTGTTCCTTAATGAATTTTACTATATTTACTATATCCATCTAATCAACCTTCTTTAAAGGCTGAGTTACCACCCCTTTAGTAAAATAATATGTGGCCAATAAAATGAAATCATAGCATTTTGAAGAGGGTGGATAAATCTTCTTAATGAGATCAATGGCTAAACCTCTAAATGACCATAGTTTAATTATACAATATAACTCAGAAGTAAAAATTCACTAAAATTTTCCATAAATTTTCATTGCTTATAACCTTTAGCATAAGATATAAAATCTTCCAAGATTGATGGCTAATAGTAACCCACGTTGTCGTATAAGCCATCTCATCTTTGTTCTAAATTGATGGGCTTCTCATACCCCCCTCATGAACTTAAGTTGTCATTGTAGCACCCCAGTCTCATAGGGGATATTCCTGAACATATCGACAGTATTCAAAAGCAGGCTCTATGAGGGTGGCATGCTAGAATAGTCAATCAAACATACTCATTGCAACATTTTTTTTTCAAACATCACATACATATTTCAGAAAAAACCAATAATCATTAATGACCTATTTTATTTATAACAATTTCAATCACAAATGTGACAAACAATATACACATCATTATAGATTCCAATAATCATCTGGGTCCATTATAATTACATTGTTTGTTTAGTCAAACAATGATTACAAACTGAATTCATTTTTACAATAAAGAACGCTTGTAGAATACAATATTTAATACAAAAATTAACAGTAAACATATGCAGATGTCAACTGATCCTGACCTCTACCTCTTATTTGACTTCAGCAGCTATATTCCAATTTGTCCAACTGGGTATCTCCTTTGAGCATAAAAATAACGTTACAATTTTGATGAGTTTTGTGAACTCAGTGAGTGGATCATCCTCGATGGCTCACTCAATTACTCCATTATCTCATCATAAAGCATCGAATAGCATTTTATTCATTTGTTTCACATTTCACATTTAGAATAGTCAAACAATTCATTTCGATCATTTAAGACATACATATTAATTATATATGCAATGCTCCTGAGACTCACTTCCAATTGTTACGTTGTTGCAAGTGAATGCCTATAATTGTCCTGTATCTATTGTGGATACCTAGCTCATTAATAACTGTCCCTTATCAATTGGAGATAAAGGGCTCATTATATATAGTGAGCTTATGGCTCCTAATCACATTATGAGCTATAAGCTCTTTTTTGGTGGCTACTCCAGTTACAACTACCTTTATCTTATCATGCATTCATATAATGAAGTGCATGTATTCACATATATTCAATCAGTCCTTCGTATTCAATTTTCACATTCATATTCACATATCATCGGATCTAAGTCTGACAATTTAACAAATATATGGAGAATTACTTATTTCATTCACATTCATATTCAATGAAGCACTTCCAATGTGTTCACATTTATCAAACTCCTCAGACTGTTTACGTCCGAAATTGTCTCAATCACATTCAAATCAAAAATATTTCAATGCAGAAATTTAAAGTAAAACAATCAATTAATGTAAGACTCCAGATTAGTATTTTCTTCTATGATCCGGAAACGTCTAAATGATGATGTTGAATCTTAGATATTATCTTCATGTAACACACAAATTGTACACACATCACTAATTTGCACATTGACATAATCATTCAATTGTACACATACATATATGTGTAATGCATAATGCATACTCAATTTGACTATTCTGGGTATATTTACTTAATTCATATCTCAAGATCATTTGTCTTTCATAACTCATATATGTCAAATTTGAATTTAGATTTACACCTCATTTATACAAGATTATTATAAGCCCATCATTCAATCATATATCTATCACATACATTGCTCTCCAATCCTCTTCCTAGCAATATAAGATCTCATGATACTCAATTTCTCATTCATTCTTACTTAACACACATCACTCATCTCATTTGAATCACATTAGCCATATAAGATCACTTTCATTTCTATAACATCTCCAATTTTCCATATTTGAATGCTTGATGTATAACAATCCATTCTTAATTCATAACCTTAATTATCACCTTAAGTATATCACACATTTAACCACTTAATCCATTATCAACTAGGTTCATTTCAAGTCTCATTCATGCCTAAATACATCATAGGAAAGCATATAACCATTTGTGGTTTCAAACTACATATAAAAGAAGCATATTTCACCTAAAAACCATCCCCACGATCGTGGATGATTTCCTACAATCATGGGTTTCATTAACATACATTTTAGCACCGTATTCATTTCCATAATCATGAGTTACTATATCCGAAGGTTTCCATCCTTCCTTCTTCCAATTTTTCTAGCTTTTCAACTTTGTTTTTAGGACAAGTTTTTGGATCAGTTTTGTATGACCACTATGACATAGAAAATGAGGTCTTTAGGCAACACTTTCTTATAAAAAAATGTTCCTATATGTCTTAAGTTTCTAATGACATAAAGTTAGTGTAGTTTGGTTCAGTATTCAGCAAGTTATAACCAAAATAATAAAGATTGTTCTCAAATGGCGACAAATCCCAATACTAAACTTTAGACCAAATTTCCCATAGGGATATAATTCAAATTCAATTCCTTCATGAAATTTGTATCCATCTTTCTCTAGTTTAATCTAAATTAAAAATCATCCCATTTGATTATCTACATAACAATATATGGCCAAAATACAGATGTCTGTTCAATAAAAACACTCCATCTAACATATTCCAGCACACTTCATCCTCATTTTCACCCTAGTTCATCTATTGGATCCTAATTTTTTTCTTTCTTTTTGTGCTAAATTACTTATTAATTGCTTAATTAATTATTTATGTTGTTTTTTTG
>JAOSBO010000006.1:28937703-28948135 GCA_027563915.1 Erythroxylum rotundifolium
AAAATTTCCGCCGCTATTTGTTCATTTTCTTGTAGTGAAACCTAGGGTGTTCTTTATTTTAACTCCAAATACACATTATAGGGGTTTTAACTTCAATTTGTGGATTCTCATCATATGAAAGGCTTCTCGTAAATCTTAGATATGATATGTACTCTTTTTTTATTTCATAATGATATCATCCATGTAAACTTCTACGTGCGCCTATCAAATCATGAAAAATAACAATCATGGCCCTCTAATAAGTGACTCCTGCATTCTTTAGACTAAAAAATATTACATCCTATTTGAATGTTCGTATTTACCCTGGATATCTAAAAGATGTTTTTGAAATATCATTTTCGACTATAAAATTTTGATTATAACCAAAAAACAGCCTATAAAAGAAAAGAAATAATGTCTATTTTATTAAAGAAAAAATGCACCATACATAAATGTGATAGTTTCTAGCACACAAAAAAATGTGCCATCTATGTATGGTGCTTTTTTTATGCTAGAAAGTAGCACATTTATGTGATAGTTTGCAATCAGTATAATGTATATATCCTTTGGGGTAGTTACATTTAAATCCCTAAAATCAACACAAATTCTTATCTTTATAGTCTTCTTAATTATGGGCACACGATTAGCTAGCTACTCAGTATATTTGAATGATCTATGAAACTAGCCTTATTTAATTTTTTGACTTCTTCTTTAATCTTTAGTTTAAATTCTTTGGAGCACTACTTAAGGGCTGGCAACAAGGGTAAAATTCTGGGTTTATTAGAAGTTTATGTTCCACAAGCCTTCTAACTCTGGCATCTCTATACAGTCCCAGGTAAAATAATCTTTGAATTTCTTTAGGAGCTATCCTAACTCCAACTTTATTCTTGGATTTAAATCTTAGCTAACAAAGACTACATAAACTTCTCATGAATTATCTATGTTCGCTTCTTCTACTAGTTATTTGTTTTGGCTTCTAAACTCTTCAAACTTCTCAGGAGTGGATTTCAACACTTAGACATAGTTTCCCCTTATTGGTAGTTGTTCTTCTTGTTTAAAAACTAATTCTATGTTTTTTCATTTGCCCACTTCCTTGGAATTCTCTAAGATTTTATTGCATCTAAAACTTAGACTTTTGTAACTACAACTACCGCATTTTCTTTTTGTGAAAATTTAGCCATCTTGTTCCTCTATAATGGCAACCCTAATTATACTAAGAGTACGCTTAATGGTAGTTGTTTTTGAAAACCTTTCTAGCTATGTCCTATTTTTTTCTTCATCTTTGTTTTTAGGAAATTCACCACGAAAAAAGTTTGTGAATTTATACTAGCTTTACATGGTCACCATAGAATCTTGTATCTCACATTAACTTTAGTATGGAATGACTATGAATCAGCCCAAAATGAATTTTGTTTTATTACCTTTCCATAGAAACAAATTTGATAAAGAGACAGTGAAATACAAAAGTTGGAGTGGATCCAATCTTATCCAGGCTGTGAAAGAAGACTTTCCTCCCACTATGATATTCACATAGAGAATTCCCCATGCTCTTGCAGTTTCTCTAGTGAATGTAGCAATATATATACTCCAATTGGGATTTTTTTTAATCTTTACCTAAAGCTATCATCATTTTAGTTAATATGATGTTTATTGAATCAACCAAAAATGTTTAAGTTGGCCTACTATTGATGTGGGCATTAATATATCATGTTCTTATATTTTTCACTATAGAATCAACTGGCTTTTCTAGCATCACCATTTTTGGAATTCCTAACCCCATAGCCAATATTGATACTCTGTATTCTCTTTTCTCTAAAAGGAAGTTTAGCTTCTTCGCATAAGATTTAATAAATGAATTCATTGGAGTCCTCCTCCTGACTCTCTATGCAAGTTGACTTCCTATAAAATCTATAATTTTGTTTTGCCTTGCTTCACTTCTCACTGACAATTTCTACATGTCCCTTCACATTATTAGGGTTTGTAGTACTCTCTTCTGAGTAGACAGTCCTTATAAAAGATTACTTTTTCGAAATTGGATTTTCCAATGGTAAATGCTTGCTTCTTTCAATCCTAGCAATAGATCTTTGTCATTAAAGCTTTCTTTTTTTAGTTTAAGTTAATGTTATTCAATTTTTGGGATGCCTTACTCACTACCATTATTAAGACAGCAGCACCCACGGTGGTATTATAAACTGAGACTATCTACACTGAACAGTTGGGATTCATAGATCATATCTTTTTTTAAAGACTTAGATGAATTATGATTGATAATTTTGCCTTAAAATTTCTACTTTGTCTTAGGTTCTAAGAATATTCTAGTTTTTAGTCCTAACTCTGGTATTTAAATTATAGCTAGGAACAAAAATACATGTACTAAAATTTGATGTTAATGCTAAATGGTACTTCACAATCTTTAGCTTCTTTTTAACATCTAGCAATAGGCATAAATTGGATTTAGTGGCATAAACGGTTGCAATTAGTAGGAATGTTTCTTCATCTATTAGCATAGTTTGGTTAACTTCAACGAATAGCATAATCCCCTTTTTGATTGGGTCTTATACCATATTGTTGTACCCCCATCATGAATTCATTAGAAGACTCCATGTATTATGAAATTTGTAGTAGTATATGCCTCTAATTTCTTCTTTTAAGGAACTTATATGTCTGGGTAGTAAGGTAATGAATTTTTTCTTATAATGAAAATTTGAAGTTCTCCTTTAATTTGTACTAACTTTGGGCAGATGGAGTTTCAATTTTCCTTTTGACTTCAAGAGATTTACATTCTAAAGAGGGGCAAACATAAGTTTTAAGGACTTTAAATTCGACTCCTACCAAATTATAAGAATTCATCTTTAGAACATAATTGACTATTGAATTCTTCTTTTGGTGTCCTTCGTCCCTAAGAAGTTCTTAATATTTGGAGACTTTCATTACTAGTTCATATAAATCACAAAATTCTATTCCTTAGAATTTCTTTTGTAATTCAATATGAGAAAATTTTACATATTTATTCTTTGGAGAGCAATTCGACATCGACTCTCATCTTCTTAAAATGTATGATCAATATGTCTACATTCTCACTACTTCTTTGAGTAACTCTAAGTAGCTCAACTATGCTAACTTCAGGCTTACTCTGAAAAAGATGAGTATGAAATAATCTTTCTATTTTGATATAAGAAAGCATAGAGTTCTTGGGCAACAAAGCATACAAAGAGAAGTTATACCTATTAATGAATTTGGAAACAACCTGAGTTTAAAATTATTAAAATTTTTATAATTGGAGAGTTTTCCACATTGTATGGTGAATCTAGCAATGCTCTCAATGATCAATTAACAATACTCACCAGAAACAAGTTGAATTTAGGAATTCTATAGTCAATAGGATAAGGATTATCATGGTCAATGTGCTTCATATAAGGCTTATAAAATTCCAAGCAGTCAAGCTATATCAAAGCAAGCTTGTACAATTCCTGAACAGCTTCTCAAATAACTTCCATCGACTTAAAGTTTCATATTATGGGGGAGGGGTTAACAGGATTATTGTTTACAACTACAATGTTACCCCCTAAACCATATTGTGGTGTATTAGCTTCAACTTTTACACCAAATATTTGCCTACTTACAATTTGGTGCCTAACTGTCTATTGACCATTTTCATGATTAATGCATAGAGATGCCATAGGAACATTCACTTTTTATGAGGAGAGACATATCTTTCATCTATAGAAGAAGTAGTTGGAAAGCGACTACACTACCTATCTTCCATCTCATTAGGTTAGGATACCCTCAAGTCCTTTGAAGATCTACTTTGCTAAAGCTAGATAATTCTGGCTAGAAATCTGTACCAAAGTGGTAGGCAATTTGTCAACCTTCTTTATTAATATCCTAATTGCCTCGGTTGTAAAGGCTATATTTGATTTTAATATTGGAATTTCAGTTGTGCGAACAACATTATTATGTTATGGAGATTTTGGATTCTCACTAGAAGGAGAGTTAGCTAAAGGTGAGGCTACTGTTTTGAGATTCTCAACCATTTAAGATACATAATCTCCATTCCCTCCTACTATAAAGACTTCTTTTTCCAAAGATGTAGAAACAGTGATTTCTTTTCCATTCCTCAATTACGACATTGGACCCCACTAGGCGGCCCAAATTGTTAGTGTCAATCTGGAATTTGGGTGTGCTAGGGAGGAATTTTACCTAAATTTATACCTAACTTCTTATTGAAAGTACAAGTGGGCTTCGAAAAATTAGAAAATGAAACTTTGAGCTACTAAAATGATAAAATGTAATGGAAAAAGAAAGGATTTAAAAAGGAAAATATAAATTACAAAAAGAATTCGAGGTAATCAAAATGAATACATAATATAAAGAATGCTAAAAAAAGTTAACAATACGTTTTTGGAGTTGTTTATCTCTTTGGACATTATTTGGAGGTTGTGTTTTTTTGGGGATTATGTGTTATGTCTATAAGGATTATTGTTTTTTGTTTATTTGGTGCTGGAGAATTTATAATCCTTAACTTCCTTAAGCAATTTTTTACTGTAATTACCATTTCTCAAGCTCTTGTTAACTTTTTATCATTATTTTCTCAACTTCCACATTTTGGATTTTTGCCTCAAACACTTTGTTTGTAACTTGTTGACTTTCAACCCATTTATCCATGTCTCTCCATCATATCCATCACCCACTTCCAATATGTTCATCTCCCCATGTTCTAGTTCTACACAAATTGTCTAACTAAATATTTGTCGAACTTTCATATTTTGCGCTCCCTTTTACTTATGGGCTAGATTTTTATAATCTATCAATAATAAGCTACAACATCCTTTGTGAGATCCTAATCACCATCTTCCTTCCTTCCTTCCTAATGACTCTTCGACAATCATTTTGTTGGATTCTTTTTTTAACTCGGTCTAGAATTATTGTTAATTATTGATTTTTTTCTCATTATAGGTGGAGTTTTTGATATGTTTACTACTAACTATTCTAGGTTATTTACTTAGAATCATCT
Source organism: Erythroxylum rotundifolium (assembly GCA_027563915.1). NCBI lineage: Eukaryota > Viridiplantae > Streptophyta > Magnoliopsida > Malpighiales > Erythroxylaceae > Erythroxylum > Erythroxylum rotundifolium. The sequence goes on from JAOSBO010000006.1 coordinate 28,942,697, forward strand.
ACACATTTCGCACTATTGTCTTCATTAATCTAAATGAGTTCTTTACTAGGTACAAATATCCTCTTTACTTCGTGTACTAGTCAATCACCACCTAATTAAGTTCTTATATATTTTAGTTCACTCTTGCATCTCAATTCCCATTTATTGTTTTTTTATATTGAAAATATTGTTCAATATTTCTTTTTGCAATATTAAATTGGTTAAAAAAATTTGAATCCATGTGGTTGCTGAAAAAGAGAATTTTTTTAATGCATATTCAAAATTTAGTAATGTTTTATAGTAATGAAATGACAAAAGGTACAAATTGTCCCCTAATGTTTCCTAAAAAGTCTTAAGTTTGTCCCTATTGTTATTTATGATATCAATTTAGCCTATATGACATCACAACTAAGTAACTTGGACCAACCATAACTTGATATAATCTTTAAAACAATTTCTTTAGATATTGGTTAAAGATATAATTTTCAGTTTAACGTTTTACAAAAGGTCTAAGTAAGCCTTTGCTATTATCTTTATTATTATTTTTGTCAATTTGTAATAAATTGAAAGTTTAAATATTTAATAATCTTTACTAATATTAAAATAAAAAAGATTAAAATTTTAAATATAATTTGTCTTTTAGTAATTTTTACTTACCTTAGGACGTTGAAAATAATTTAGAGAATACAAATTGGAGAAAAAAAATAAAGGTATTTTTGGGCAAAAGGAAATTTCCCATATGGACCCCACAGCTTCCAATTGCTGACCGTTTTTGAGTCTGACATGGTTTTTGACCGTTGCAACCCTATCATTTTGAAACTTCTCGTTTTGAAAGTTCACACGAGTGTGCTCCAAAAATTACTAACTCCCCTCCTCATGTGGATTTGATCCGAGTGTTAGAAGCAAAAATAGGAGTGACAATAGAACCTTTACCTCAATAACTGATATCAACCGTCCGATCTTCTTCAGAATGAAGGGCTGAGATCCCGATGACTGATTTTACAATCTTGATCTTCCCTCTCTCTTTCCTCCCTTAGCTTGCTTCCCTTCACTTCAAGGTCCAATCTTTCTTTGTATTTTCTGCTGAAGACATCAGCATTCCTGGAAAATCCCTCAAATTTCTGTCATTTTAAGCAGTTTTAAGTGACTGGTTCGGAGAGAATTATCTGGGCATGTTTGGATAAGGAAAAGGGCATAATGGTGTCAACACGGTCTCAAATTAGCAACAAGATAGAAGATTACTGCCCAAATCAAGATGAGAACCACATGAGTGTTCCGTTGAGAAATCCACACCATGGCTTGAAAGAAAAGTTGAAAGCTTTAACTCTATTATATGAGCAGCAAAAGAAGGCTTCTTTAGCTCTAAGAAACGGGTCACCAAAGCCTGAAGAGAGGCGTTTCGCAACAAATCCAAGTGTGGATCTTACCAAATATTGCAGAAGAGAAGAGATGGATAGGGATGAAACCAAAGAAGCCGATGAAAACTTTGTAATCATGCGAGAGAACACTATGCCTACAATGCCTGATTCAAAGCCTAATGCTAAAGTTACAAGAACCTTTGTGTTTCCACAGCAGCAACAGTTGGATGATGGTAAAGAGAATGTTTTAATGGGGTCCGATCGAATTTTCGGTTTTTCGACCTGTGTAAGAAAGGCCAATGTTTCCAGTACTGTGTCAAGGAAGCTTTCAATGGGGAGCTCTGTGCCACAAACAGAGCCAAGAGGGCTACTTGGGACCAAACACGTGCAAGAAACAGAGAGGCTAGAGACTGTTTCAGAAAGAGATGGGACTCATGAAAGCCGGATTTTGGTGTTTGTCAGGCTTAGGCCAATGGCTAAAAAGGAAAAAGATGCTGGCGCTAGGTGTTGTGTGAAGATTGTGAATAGGACAGATGTTTATTTAACGGAGTTTGCTAATGAGAACGATTACTTGAGGCTGAAAAGGCTTCGGGGTCGTCATTTCTCGTTTGATGCTTCATTTCCTGATTCTTCTTCTCAACTCGAAGTTTATTCTACCACGTAAGTGCTCAAAGGATTTGAAGTAGTGCTTTACTCGTTATAAAAATTTTCAATTCTGTGAAACTGTTGTATGCTAACCTTTCCAATTTTCATGTTTTCACTTGATAATCCTTCGAGCTTAGGAAAATGCTTTGAAGTTACCAGAAGACTTACCTATGAACTGCCCTTTACGTTGTACATATTTTGGATATTGTCTTTGAAAATTAGTTGTTGGCTCATTTTGGTAAAATCTCATAGTATAACGAGATAGGAGACAAAGAAACAACACAGGGACTGATTAATTTCATGGCAATATGCTTCGGGATTACAATCCCTTCTGTTGTTTCCCAAAGCTTTTCGCGCTTATCTCACAGTCACCATATGATCGACGCTATGAATTTGGATAAATTAATGTCAACAGATGGATTTCTTTCTGCTTTTCCTTTCTTTTAGTAGTCAAGCAAATCTTAATACACTAAAACAACGTCAGGATACAGTTTTAGCAGTCCAGTCTTCAGTTATTACTAGCAATCAACAAGATGAAATATATATATTCCAGAATCTTGTTTTCTCACTAATCAAAGAAAGGAGGAGAGTTACCTAGGAAAGATGCTGTGACATGTTACTCAATCACGTTAGTTGTATATTGAAGGAAAGATGCGGTGACATGTTATTCAATCACATTACTTGTATATTGAAGGAAAGATGCTGTGACATGTTATTCAATCACATTACTTGTATATTGAAATGTTTTCATGTCACCAATCTTCAGCAGTTTGTTCGTGGAATTTCATTTACGTTTGATTGATTAATAACTTATTAAAAAGAGCCAAGTGTTTGAATTAAAATTTCAGGACAGCAGAACTTGTGGAGGGTGTTTTGCAAGGAAGGAATGGATCAGTATTCTGCTATGGTGCCACAGGCGCTGGGAAAACTTATACAATGCTGGGAACCATAGAGAATCCTGGAGTTATGGTTTTGGCAATAAAGGATCTCTTTACCAAGATTAGACAGAGAAGCTGTGATGGAAATCATGCGGTTCATCTCTCATATCTCGAGGTTTACAATGAAACCGTTAGAGATTTGCTCTCCCCTGGAAGGCCTCTGGTGCTTAGAGAAGATAAACAGGTATTGTCTCTGCGTCATTATATTCACTTCTTCGAAGTAAAAAATGTACTCAATTACATTGACAGTCTGTTTTCTACTTTATGTTTCCGTAACAGGGAATTGTAGCTGCAGGCCTGACTCAGTACAGAGCTTATTCTACTGATGAAGTAATTACCTATTTCCATGTTTTAGAAGTTTGAACATTGGGTGAAATTATTGATTTGTCCATCCGGTGTTGTGTCAGGTCATGGCATTGCTTCAACGGGGAAATCAAAACAGAACAACAGAACCAACTCGTGCAAATGAAACCTCTTCACGCTCTCATGCTATTTTGCAGGTAACTCCAGAATTCGGAACTTTGCTATGTCATTTTAACAAATTTGTCACCATTTTGCAAGGCCTATTATGTTATTTCAGGTTGTTGTTGAATACCGGGTGAAAGATGCCTCCATGAATGTTATTAATAAAGTTGGAAAGCTCTCGCTTATTGATCTTGCTGGCTCGGAAAGAGCTCTAGCAACCGACCAGAGAACGCTTAGATCCCTTGAAGGTGCCAACATAAACAGATCACTCCTTGCACTTAGCAGTTGTATCAATGCGCTGGTTGAGGGTAAGAAACATATCCCTTACCGAAACTCAAAGCTCACTCAACTTCTCAAGGACTCACTAGGTGGATCTTGCAACACTGTAATGATTGCAAACATAAGTCCGAGCAATCTCTCATTTGGTGAGACCCAAAACACCCTGCATTGGGCTGACCGAACCAAGGAGATACGCACCAAGGTCATAGTTTCCTAGCTTCTCTCACCTCTTTAATTTCGGTTGCTTTCCCTTGGATTTGGCAAGACAATTTCTTGCAGTCAAAAGCATACATCCCAAATAGATTCAGCATAATGAGGCCAAAAGATCTCTTGCTTTACCAATATTTTATCCGCAGGCACCCGAGCCAAATGAGGAAATACAGCAAATACCAGAATCGCAGACTGATCTGTCGAAGCTATTACTTGAACTGCAAAAAGAGAATCGTGAGTTGAGAGGACATTTAGCTCGCCAGCAGCAAAAGCTACTAACCCTCCAAGCACAATCCTTGGCTGCAAATTTGTCTCCAACACCACCTTCAATTACTTCTATGTTGACTCCTCCGTCCACAGCCCGACCAAATGGGAAAAGTAAAGCCAGACCTTCACTACTCACCAGGAATTGTTTCACACCCGAATCCAGGAGAAGGGGAGTAGAGGATGGTGTTAGAGAACTCCAGCTTACTGTGAAGGCGTTGGAGTCAGAAATTGAGACAATGAAGAAGGAGCATGCTTTGCAGCTGAAACAGAAGGATGATCTTATTCGGGAGCTCTCTCGGAAGGGTAATAAACATCTGGAAGCTAAGAGGACAGTCACAAGGGCTAGCTTGAGGCCGAAAGAAACAAATATAGGAGAGCTGAAGAGTCCAAGTCACCGTTTTTCGAAGTCACCTGCTCCAAGTGCAAAGAAACGAAGCTTTTGGGACATAACAACAGCCAGCAGCCCATCAGCTGAAAAACTAAATGGAAGAAAGACCAGAAGTCATATCGCTGGCGATCCTACTGCAGCTCCCTCCATGCTTCTTCAGGTGAGTCTGACCTACAATGCTCCATCTTCATAAATTCATAACTGCATAGTGTTGCATGCGGACTTTACTTGTCTAAAAGGGCACTGTACAGCTCTGAATGAATGAAAAAAATGCCAACTTCAAATTGCTTGAAGACCACAAAGCAACAATATGTGTCTAAATACGTTATTGGTTTTGTGACATCATGCAGCCAGGTTTCGCTCGTCAAAGACCTTAGCCTTCCAAGGTAGAGAAGATACACGTACTTCTACCAGGGACATGAGGACAAACAGGAACTTTGCAAAGGGATACATGTTGGATTAAACTAAGTTTTAGAAAGGAGAATATGTTGCCTATTCTGATTTTTTTTTCTTTTTGTAATTTGATTCATTGTTACACACTTTGTAGTTGTTGTTCTTCAATAGCGGTTGGAGATTTTGGAGAAAGATGAAGCAAATGAATATTTATTTATATTCACATTCGGTCATCCATTTGAGATTCGATACTCTGGCAATCATTCAAGCTTTTCGGCCGTTGTTTTTTCTGTTGTTAAATTATAGTTCATTTATCTTGTAAATAATTTCCATTATATCTTAATCACTCAAAGACTAATTGGAGAATTGAATTTTCATTCTCATCCATTCAATTTCGAGATTTTCTTGTTCGATTATGAAATCATTGCGTGATTAAGCACTTAGTACATGTTTGAACAGCACCTAACATCTAATCATAACAAACAAATTCGCAAGTCTCTTAAAAGTCTAATTTTTG
>JAOSBO010000006.1:28965611-28993882 GCA_027563915.1 Erythroxylum rotundifolium
TAATAATACACACCAATTTAATAATCCAAGACAATTAATCCATAATTCACCAAAATTTCGAAATAACAACTATTATCGCCAAATAAATTTGTAACACATTTAATCCAACATTCATACTTTAATCACAAAAAAAGAATCACTTATATCTGGAAAATGTCAATGAATGCATGTACAATTATTTGTATGTGTCCAAAATTGCATATGCACATATGAGTGAAAACTCAGTTAGGCAAAGCATAAAGTGCATTGAAATTCCTCAATATTCTAACCCCTAACACGGGGTGTTACAACTCCCTTGAGCATAGACTTTTTATCATCACCTTTTATTTGTGATTGCTTATGTGTCCCAAGTATGAATTCCCTAAATAGTCTCATTCTTTCTAGTTTTGTCAACATAGGTTGATTGTGTAGACATCACATAAGGATACTCTAACTTTCATCCCTCTATGAGTGGTGTGCTTATTAGTCTCAAACTCCGAAAAACTTTCACGTCCTTTCGTCCAAATACTACGTTGCTACCTGAGCATATTAGTTACGAAACTAATATCAAAATTTTCTAGATCCTATATACATGAAACACGTTCTTCAGTTGCACTTATTTTTGAAATATATGGAGACATTACCATTGTCTTGCCAATGTGAGTGACAGGTAACTTTAAGTTGTCTGTAGAGATAATAACTTGCCCCTTTTTTTATATTTTATCAAGCTTGATTATTTTTCTTTATCTCCTATCATATGAATAGAACACCCAAAATCTACTATCTAATCTTTATTATAGTTAATATATTTATCGCTCACTATGATAAAAGCTTACTCTTCTTTTGCTTTAGCTTTGAAGGGTATAATGTATCACTTTTTACCAATTATTAGCTCTTTAATAGTATATGAAGCCTAAAAGTCCTATATTTTTTCACTTTCAATTTGGGAGTCTGAAAACTGACATTTCCTTTTACTTTCTTATATTGGCAATCAAGAGCATAGTGGCTTCTTTTACCATAAACAAAACATTGACTATTATTATGCTAATGTGCCTTGTCTTCCACTTGATTATAGTTATGGAAAGCTTCCCCTTATTGCCAACTCCTTCCATGTTGTGTAAATTATGTGATCTTTCTTGTTAGGATTTTGTCCGTTTCTTGATCTCGTAGCTTTTGGATCCTTACCCATTTTATTTCTAAAAGGGGCTTTATCTTAATCCTTAATTTAGAATTTATACATTCATTTATCTAGAGACTTTTGAAAGGACAACATATTTTTTATTCATTTAAATTTGGCTATTTTACCCACCTATGGGTTGTTGTGACGTGTGCATCAAATTTAGGGCATAACTCGTAGATTATAATTATTTTCATTCTCATCTCAGTGATTTAATTCTCAGGACCAAACTTTGAAATTTCTTTACCCAAACTTTTTACTTTAATAAAGTATACATTCGCCATCACATTTTATTGCTAGATTGATAGTAACTCATTCTTGAGTTGTTAGAGCTTGGTATTATTTGCTCTCACAAATATGCCAACAAGAGTGTCCTACGTCTCTTTAGGAATCTTCAAATCCTTAATACGTTAGAGGAAGTCATCCTCTACTGAAATTGATAAAGCATACATTGCTTCACTAACCTTACCCTTACACTTTTTAAGATCATCTTGTCCTGTTCGAGGTGATATTTCATTGCCTCCAATGATATCTTGCAAATCTTGACCAAGCAGGTAAGGTTGCATACGAGTATTCTTAGTATTATAATTATTGTTAGCTTTTCAGAAGTGCTTACTAAGGTAGACATATCAACCATAATGACTTGATTATCTCCTTTGATCAACCAAGTAAGTTTAATCCCAATCCAACAAACTTCATAGTCCCAGATTGAGCAATAACAGTTCATGGTTACACTATGATTCCTAATTACGAAGTCTCAATGTACTTAACATTCAGTCCGCGACAGCACATTTTGATACCACCTATTGAATATGTGGAGAACTAATTGGATGACAAGAAAAATTTTGTTACACTAAGTAAAACATATATAAGACACAAATTTGACAAGTTTCCACTCTTATATATTTTACTCACTCATATAACATTTGCACTCTTTATTTTTGTACGTTTCACTTATATAACTCTAATGACTAATGCCTATATTTATAGGCTTGGTAAGTTGGTGATTGAAGCTTAAGAAGCTTCATCATTAATAGTGAACTAAACTTCTAGTAGTTTCTTAAGTTGTAGTTATTCTTTTGCTAATTCTAAACTATAATGGAATATTTTAGAATATTGGAGAGAGTAGGTCGGTGACTTTAACATATTTTATCCTTGGAGGTTAAAAACATTAGTTCTTTTACAAAATTTTTGTTCTTTATTATGATATATTTTATTTCAATAACAGAAATTTAGCGAATATTATTTTGATATATACTCATATAATCTAGATACTGCGGAATCTTTTATCTTTTAAATTGATTTATACCATACACCTTAGTAATGTATAAACTTAAATTAAATCAATAATTCTCTTATATACACTTCAACAATTCAATGCCATAATTAATTGAGGCTAGTATAAATCAAAGATAAAATACAGTATTTTGAATATCAAAGTAGGCGAGAAGATTCCACCTAATTGAATTAGAACCATTTAATAGTAAACCCAATTCAAAAGTCAAAGCTAACCAATTAGAAACAAGTTGATTGAGTCACTATTTATAGTAAATTAAACAACTTTAAAATTTTATTTCGTTATTCTTTCTTAATTTGAAATAAACATTTTAGGGTATTATGTGTTTCCTTTTTTGGAAATGAAGTATGTTTTAATCTAAATATATATATTTTATAGTTGCTAAAAATATTTTGTGACAATAAAAATACATAACCTTTTTTATTGAGTTTATGTAATATAAATTATTATATGATTAATTATTAAACAATTATAATTGTCTTAACTTTACTTTAATAATAATTATATTAACATAATTTGAAATACACTTAATAGAATTCAATTTTATTTTAAATAATTTTAAATCATTAAAATATTTTTTAAATAAAAGATATAGAAAAATTATATATTTTGCCTACTAAATATCATTTCAAAAGTTAATAGTGTAATTCTAAATTAAGAAGTTTGTTGCAGTGACAATGTTAAAGTTAAAGTAGAAACAATATCCGAACATAGTACACATTTTCTTATCCAGTGGAGAAGATTCATTATACAAATCAAATAATCAATTTTAATTGGAGAAAAAGTTAGTTTTTAAATCACATAATTCATTTTTATACATTTTGAAAAGTATTTTCATTTTTCCATTTTAATTTAGTCTTTGTGGGGCAGGACTTGATATTATGCACTTGTTTGTTTTCATTTATTTTTTTTATTTATGATTTTGTTTTCCAATTTAGTAAAAAAAAATCTGTTTAAGTTTTTGGTTTTGGTTTCTTCAAATTTTCAAATTTTAGTGGTTTTTTTTTTCATAATCTAACTATCAACTAAATATATAATATATAATTATTTAATGTATTAATTATTAGTAAAAATTATGAATAATTTAATTTAATATTCTATTTAATTAATTAAAAATATGAATAATGTTATTAAATTTGTGTAATTAAATTAAGTAAATTTCATTTAATAATTATGAATAAATTTAAATAAATTTAAAACATCTTCGAAATATGTAAATTAAAAAATCAATTTAATAACTAAGATGAATTTAAAATAAATATTCATTTATAAATGAAATTAAATTTGAAAATTATTTATTTTAATAAAATAAAAATTTTGATAAATTATTAATAAATAAGAGATTAAAATAAAATTTAATTAATTAAAATAATTTATTTTTAAGTTTATCTGATATGTAATTATTGTCAATAATAATAATATAAACATATTAACATTACCAATTAAACAAGTTTTCAGAAATTAAAAGCAGATAATAAAAACTAAAAACTACAGAAATCGAACCAAATAGCCTTTAAGTTTATGCAATCATTGGCGAGAATCCATCCTTCGAAATACGTTAATTATTACGAAAACAAAATGATTATCTTGTTAGTAGACCTGCTTAACAGTATCATCCAAGCCCAACAGATTGTAAGAGGCTGCAGGTTCCTCGGTAAAGGCTAAGACACTACCGACATTCGGATTCATGTATTGTAATCTTATCGTGATCCGCTATATTCTGTTTTCCATATTATATGAACTAACTAAATACCATTTCATATTAAAAAAATATGAAATTTATCACCAATAACTAACAGATTTAGGCCATTTATCAATTGCATATGTCATATATATTGTTTACTTGACTTGACTTACCAATAATATGATTTAAGAACATGTATAGACTATAGCATCGAGTATATATCATTCAAACCGTTTAAACTATTGAACTCTCGATTTGAGATAATATAAGTATAAAATATTTATAATTTTAGTGAATTTAAGTTTATTAAGTCTACTAAATTTCCAAGTTTTTAAACTATGAACGTTAAATAATCTATACGTTTTATTGAAAAGAATAATTTATAAGATTGATGAAATATATAAATATTCTTATTAAAAAACAAAAAATAGCAAATTTATATTTCTAAAGCTTTTTGTAAAGAGATTTCAATTCATTTAATAATTTACTTGATATTTTAGACGTTTAAAAGGCGCAATATTGAGCTATTCATTTATTGGACCATTTTGGCAGCTGCGGCACAAAGGTGTAAATGTAAATAACCAGACAAAAGTGAGGAAGACTGGATTAGCTTAAGGTTAGATAAAGTAGTCGGGGCTACGTCTTTCTTAGCTTAAGGTTAGATAAAGTAGTCGGGGCTATATAAAGTAGTCGGGGGCTACGTCTTTCTTAGCTTAAGGTTAGATAAAGAAGTCGGGGCTATGGCATTGGCATGTATTTACGAGCCAACTTTAAAACCAAAGTTTGCAATTCAGTGGAGTAATTATGACACAAAGGTACTGGTGGCCTATGATGCACTTTTTATCATTTGTAGGCAAACTTTTGAATCCTTTGAAGAATGATAAGTAGTTGATGATGGCTCGATTTTAGAGCAAAGGCAAGGGAAGGCAACTCAGCTGTAACCCACACTTGATTTTCTTTTTTCTGTTTTTTTGGATTTTAAGGTGGGAGGTGACAACAATGCCCACGTAAAAGAAATGTCATTTTCCTTTTTGCAAGGTTAAATGTGTCAGTGAGAGGAGAGAGTGGATGGAATGGATGAGAGGAATCAAATGCGAAATGCGAAAAAGCGGTCAACAAATGACAAAGGCGTAATTCTGGTGTCAGGGATCTTTGCTTTTGATGACTTCTATGATTAAGCTTCGGTAAAACGTCTTGGGATCAATCCACGCAAAAATTTTGCACCACCACCAAATTGCAGGGAATAGACATACTTACTTTAGGATCCTAAACCAAACAGGAGATTACAGCACTTGGAAGACAAGACATTAGAGGAGAAAAGGGAAATTGATCATCCAGACCTTCAGGGGATAGGCCAACTCGAAACTGTATATACACAGATTTGATCTACTAGGTCTCCAAGTGTGTGGAGTCTAGCGCAAATAGAGTATGTAACTGTTAAATGAACAGTGAGTTACAGACTAATCATGCACATTGGATGGACATGAATACTTTGATATTTGAAATTGAACTGTTTTCCCCAGTACGAACATTTAAAGATGCAAGAACCTTGATCCTTGGAAAAAAGGAGCAGAAAATTCCACACTAGTAACAAATTGAATGGAAAAGAATTGCAAAATGAAAACTGAAAAAAGAAAATGGGAAATGAACAATTGATAAGACAATAATTGATTGCATTGGACCATCATTTGCCTCATCGCTTGCTATAAGGACGGACGAAACTATACATTACATATACACCTTCGTAAACCCACCATCTACTCCTCGTGTTTAACAAAATAAAAGTAAACCTAAACAAGAAATGGAAATGAAACGAAACAAACATGAAAACTTGCTGGGAAAATGTAGACAATTTATCACCACCCTTACTAACTCTACTCCTCTATGAATTAGAAACTATAAAAGAAAACAAAAAAAAAGGGGATGGTAAGTAACTGAGACATCAGACTCTAAGCAAGTAGACGCTAAGCTCAGGAGTTCCATTGCTGTCAGGATTCATCATGTAGAAAGCCTCAGAATCTCTAGACCCAACAATCCTTTCAAACTTAGCTCTCATGTACATGAGTTCCCCATCAGCTCCTCCACCCTCACTTGCACTTCCAGGTAAGACACCTGCACCCATTGAAATAGGCTCCACAGCTTTCAACACATTCCACTCTTTAGGTCCACATTCCCTCCTTGTAGCGAACCCAATCCTCTTACCGTTACAGAAAGTCCTCCACATGGGCTCTTCCAGCAATCTCACGCCTTTCTTTTCTTCCGCCTTCTGTTTGTCACACTCCAACGCGATTCTCACCAACCCAGACGCCATTTCTCGGACAAGTCCGCTAATCGGGGTGGCGAGTTCAATGAGAAAAGCCGGTGGCGAGTTGGGATCTTTTTGAAATGCGAAGTGAACATGTCCCCGGCGAGAACCGAAAAGGGTTCCTACCACTCGACGTCCAAGCCCGACTTGGAGGTTTGATCGGTTTCTACCCAAGGCTGTGAGTACTGAACGAAGCCTAGCGACTGCAACGGCAGGAAGTTTCTTCTTTGGGGTTTGGATAAGGACATGGATTTTGATGGGGTTTTCCTTTTTGTCTTCTTCTTTTGTATCTGAGGGAGGGTTGAGGGTTTGAGCTGGTTCTTCATCTTCTTCAGTTGCAACCTTTTTGGTCCAGTGGAAGTGTCTCTTGGAGGAGTCATCTTGAGAGGAGGGTCTAGCCATGAGTGAGTACTTGTATGCGAGAGAAAGCTGTAATCAATGAGAAGACTAGTCCTTATAAATATGGTGGCTGGTCGCTGTGCCTGGTGAGTGAAAGAATGATACTGGCTGAGTTTTGTTTTCCTCTTTAGACGGTCTGTGGGGCTTCAAGCATCATTCTTTTGTTGTGGTGGTGACCGTGACAAAAGAAACAGTGTGCCCCACTAGACTAGGCTGATAAATGGATACTGGAGACTGGAGAGGCAGAGAAAAAGGAAAATAAAGGAATCTTAAGGGGACAATGAGTACGTGATTTCACTTTCTTGGTGGGGCAAGGCAAGGAAGGAGAAAAGGATTCGGCCTTGACTGTCTGTCTCTTTTCGCGTTTTAACCTACCCCCAACAGTTGCAAACAAGATAGGCTTGTAACCTCTTACGTTCAAAAGAGTAATTTGTATCCATTGCTCCAGTTTTCCAACTGACGCTTGTTCGTCCATTTCTTACTTACGGAGAACAGAATTTTAATGCTGTTAAAGAAGCATGAATTGACAGTGCTGATAATTTGATTGCCACTAAAGAGAATATAACAGACAGGGAGCATAACACCACTCGTCTTTTCTTCGGATCAATTATCATAAGAAGACCAACATGTTTGGCACTTGATACTCAGAAAGAGTCATCTCACTTTTTGACTAAGTTAATGGTACAATACTGTAATATAGTGCTCTAAAATACAAAAGGGAATAAGGCAATCTTGCACTAATTACATCAACTTATATAGACAATGACCCAAAGGATGAAGTACAAATTGAAGTGCGCGTCAGCGTAAGGAAGTGCAGTTGCCAATGACTTTTGTACACTAAGTAAGATTAATAGCACAGAGAAAAAGACGCTCGCCTATTAATTCTGAAACCATTTTCGGGTGGCGCCCTAAAGGTTAGCTCTCTAAACTTGGGTCGGTCTCTTGCTGCTGTTTAGGGGGAACAGCTCCCCCATTCATTCTTGCACGAGCCTCAGCAAACATCCTCTGCTGCTCTGCTGCTGCTTCTTCCTCTGACATCTCCACTCCATTGTTCCATTTACCACCTCTCAACGAGTCCTGCTGGAAGGTAACCACAAAAAAATATTGTAAGGGGATAATTTTGGCCGTACTTCAAAATCATAATTCCCAGCTTTATGAATCTGCTGGATAATTAATCACCTAACGCATAAAAAGTGCACAAGGCCATTAAAAAAAGTTTTACCATAGTCTCAAGCCTGTGTTGTTCATATGCAGAATAAACCTCCTCAATGTACTCTCCAAACCCAAGAACCTGATTCAGAAAAAACAAAATCAGTCCATATATGAAACATGTAAATGGTTTTATCTACCCACAGTATCCAAAAACAAAAAGCAGATATTAGTTTTTGTTGATATAATGTATGGCAGTTAAATACATCTGCACCATGATATGCTGGCTTCTTTGAGTAAGTATCAAAAGAAATGTACACCCAAGACAAGTGCCACTATTCGAAAGAATTGATTGAGCTCCTTAGTGGATTGAAAATGAGATGAAAATGGAAAGACAAAGCTTCCTATTTCATGAAAAAGATTCTAAGTCATTAAATTTTACAGCAATAATCTTGTTTTGCACACTAAATTAATATTTGACATTTAGGTGATAAACTCTCATAACATGAGGACCAAAACCTAATTTAACAAAATCTCACCACTACGAAGTCATGAATGTGGTCACTATGATCTCAACTTGCAGATTGACTTTCTGTGAGGTGTCGTGTGGAATACTGTGTTGATTGGACCTCCCCAAAAAAAAGGATAAAACAAATGCAAACAATAGAAGCGGGTGTATAAAATGATAATTCCCATTCATTTGTTTCCTACATATATAAAGTGTAGATTAAGTTTGCGTGTCAAATGAAATGGCCTGTAAGCAACTGGTCTCATACTGTAGACTTTAAATTTTAGGTGTCTTACATATTAAATATCTTAAGAAAAACAAAAGAAGCAGGAGATCAACTACCTCCAGAGCCTTCAGCACATGCTCAGGGGCAATTGTACGTTTATCCTCTCTGCTGCAAACTTCATTCGACTCTGATGATACGAGGTTTATGAATTCTGAAACACATAAAAGTTTCTTCAGTCACTATTAGCAAGACAAACTGCCAACAAATAGCAAGATCCAGGGCCTTCTCGGCAATCAAAGAAAACTGAGAAGTAACCATCAAACTGTAATGCAAGAGAGTCCAACTTCGCGTCCTAAGCCTTAACTCCTTAAGTGCTTCAGAATAGCAAATAATACAAATGTACTTCATCAAATGCACACTGAAGTGTCTTGACCCAAAAGAAAAGAAGAAGAGCAAAGAGCATATTTAGCTTAAACAAATGGCTGGATTACATAACTGGTTTAAAAAGTAACTATTTCAGAACTGTATAACAAGGAAATTTATTTACTTTTGAGGCTCTATGGAAATGAGGTAAGTGGGACTATGATGTGACCAGAAAATAGCATAGAACAATCTTAGCTGCGAAAAATGTTACTCAATAACGAGCTTGTTTTAATATTCCCTTCTATTGTAATTAAATTGATGATCCAAAAAAATCACTTAAACGTACCGAGTACAAAATAGGAACGTTAACAAATTAACAATGTACAAACATTTGCAATACTTAAGGTGAATACTCGTTGATTTCTATGATAAAACATCAAACTCAAGTTATATAAAAATAAATGTTAAATTGACAGGAATACCTCACCTACACAGCATTCAATCAAAAGATCCTGAGCATCTCTTGCAACACGAACATCAGGAGGCAGCATCTCTTTAATAATTTTGGTCATAGTTGCTGGAAAATATATTCACTGATTGCAATAAGCAACAAGGATACATAATGACATTATTGTTTGTTGAACAATTAAGCATCACCACAGCCTATTGGCACAAGCTATCACAATGAATAAACTGTGGCAAAATTGACAGGAGGAAAAACCAAAAGTAATATTTCTAGAAATACAGAGGGATTTCAATAGATTATCACCCCCCAAGTCATCAGGCCCAACGTTTCTTAATCTACAGCTTGTAGTTGAAAATTATAAATCTCACATCGCTTACTTAAAAAGTAACATTTTTTTCACCAGGCCTTGCTCTACCATAGAGTTCCGAAACCAAGCAATTTTTTCATTCGATTCACATTAAATATACTCTCATATGCAGAATCACTAAATCTTTAATTTTCCAAGATTCTTCAATTTCCGGAATTTAGTACAAAATATGACGATTAATAGCCCAAAAAAATTGCTGAAAAGGCCAAATAGACCATACTGATCATATAGTTGAAAATACAAAAAAAATCAGCAATCTATTGAAAAATAAAAAGATATAATACCTTTAGGGAGAGACGCATCCTCTTTCGATTTACCAACAATATCCATCGGCTCCATCTTTAACCTTTGAAACCTATAATTAATTAAACAGAAGTACTAGTAACAAATCCATGTAGGGATATGTAATTCATATCCTTCTTCTAAACAAATCCTAATCGAACAAAAAGGAACAGATCTCAAACATGCCCAATCGAGACAAGAAAAGGAAGATACGAGAGAATTGACTCACCGAGTCACCGAGTTGGAATCGTCAGCTGGTAGAGAGATCACGAGAGCCTACCACGAGCGCAGGAATCGAGTGACGCGACTGGAGATCGGAGACGCAGAGTCAGAGATCGAGCGGGAGAGGATTAGATGGGGCATGGCTGATGGATGCAGCATACATATATTGATATATCAGAGAAGCGTCATTGATTGGACTGGATATTGTGTTTCACGATAAGAAGCCTAGGTCTTACTCGCAGGCGATGCCTCCAATCCACAACTCATTTTCGTCTTTCTTTGTATTACGCTCTTATTATGCGCGTTGATAACACTTGCCTCGAGGGGTCCTTTTATGTGAATATTTGAGTGTAGTGCACCACAGTGAAAGGCGAGTGGGATATCGTAGAAAAAAAAAAGTAAAGTCTCTTTAGGAGTTCTTTATTCTGCGAAGATATCAAATCTGTTAAGAATGGACTAAATATTCAATCGATAAAAAAGTGAAAATTTGATCGATATTATCCTATTGGTGTAAAAATTATTTTAAAAATAGAATATTAAAAATAAAATAACAACAAAATACAATTAAAAGAAAATTTTGTCAAATCTACAAATTATTTGAGAATTTTTTAATTCGTGAACATAGAAATCATAATGCTTTTCTAACCTCATCAATTAAGTCTCGTAATGAAAAAATTGGAATTAGGAATAGATATGGGCTTATTGAGGAAGTGTAGTTAAGAGGCTGCAGGATGATCTGCTTTTACCTAAAACAGAAAGCAGATGTAGTGGATAATGGAGAAGATTAAGGGGTAAGCAAGTTTGTGTACTTAGCGAACCATAAATAATGAACTATTGGGTTGAGTTAAGACACAAAAGTGAGCTAAGATACAAAAGAGTAGTATCAAATGACCGGTTTGTACGTGTCAGAGTCTTAAACAACTTGAAAGCTACTTACTTCAATTTGGGTTCTCAAGACTGTCCCTCAAATCCTCTGACCCTCCTATTCTGGCCCAATTCTATGCCAGAGTATTCAGGCCATCCAATTTTATGAGGCCAGAATAGAGGGACCAAAGGATCAAGTCCCTTCAAGACTGTTGTATTTCCCTGGCGGGCAATCCAAATTCACAACCACATCTTTTAGCTGTATGTACCCACAGACGAATAGGGAAGAAATAACATAAAGACCTATTACCTAACATGCACAACTTGCCATCTAGTAGTGTAGATAATATGCATAGCAGTCCTGAAGACGCTAACCCAACGAAGTCAAATACATACAAGGAGCAACAAGAGCTTGCCATGATTCAAAAAGAGTGCTTCCACAGCCAGTGCCATCACGTGGAAATGCTTTCCTACGACGGAGCTTCACTATTTTCCATATCAATAGTGCTTGTAGTCCACAAATTTTCTAAAGTGTTGGGTTTTGTTTTTCTTTTCTTGCTGTTAGGCTTTGAGTTTTCGAATGGTTTCAATGAAGTAATTTCTTTGGACTTTATACATAGGGAACGACTATGTAGATAAATCATCCCTGGTGATTTCTTGAAAATACTGTTGGATTATCAATTAAAGTAGAGATCAAGTCTCCCCACCTTCTGGGAAGAACAAAACAGAGGTCTCTCCCAAAGCCGAGGTTAACAAGGAAAAGAATTCATATTTTGAAATTTATTTCTGCTAAAACTGTTATTATTTTGACATAATAATTATGTTCTTACTATTCGTCACAATTCGATTCTAAAAAAACACCTTTAATTAAATTTAGTTTGTTTTTATTTTTATTTATCCTGATCGTAAACGGAGACACTATTTTTGTCAAATCATAAACGCTTCAATTGAAAATGACAGAAGGCAAACATGAACTATTAACTTTGTTTGTCTTTAAGTTGAAAATTGACTTTGGGTAATTGTTCTATGAAGAATAAGTTTATATAAACCTTTGAAACCTTTATTGACAAGCTGTAAAGGTTGTAAGAGAAACCATCACCAAGTAGGAAGACTGTCATGACTTCGTTAAACCTATACTAGGCCTTCACACATCTAATATCAATTTTATGATGAAAAAATACCACCACTCATATAGATAAATGACACATTCACCCTAAATTGGTAATATTATCATTGAATATGAAGAATACCATAGATGAGCAAAAACTATGCCAAAAGTTTATAAATAGTGTACTACGCTTGTACACAAAAAATAACACCACCCATATATAACAGATAAATGATATGTTCCCCTTAAAATAAGAATATCATCACCGAGTGCTATTTAAAATAAGAATATCATCACTAAGTACTAAGAATATTCTTTTTAGTTAAAATTATATCAGGCCTTTATATATACAATACTATACTTATGTTGATGCCACCATATATTATAGATAAGTGATAGTTCAACTTAAAATGAGAATACCATAATTGAGTATGAAGAATACCATAGTTAAATAAAATATACCAGAAGTTTATAAATACACTACGATGCTTATGTAAAAAAAAAACCATCTATACTTAACAGATGAGTCACATGTTCACCTTCAAATGAGAATAGCGTCACTCGGCAAAAAAAATATCATAAATCAGCTAAAACTATATTAGACCTTAATACATTCAATATCACAATTATGTAAAAAAAATACCACTATTTATACGTAATAAAATGGGAATAACATTACTAAATATTGAGAATATCATGCCTTAGTTAAACCTATATTAGGCCTTCAAACATCAATATCATAATTATATTATATAAAAAAACCATCACCTACACATAATAAGCATGCCACATGTTCACCTTTAAATGTGAATACTATCACTTAATATGAAGAAGCCTCAATTAAAACTATATTAGGCCTTCATACATCCAATACCACTTTATGTACAGAAATACCACCACCTATAAATAACTGATAATTCATACATTCACCTTTAAATGGAAATACTATCACTTGGTATGAAGAATACTATGCCTCAATTAAAACTATATTGAACCTTCATACATCGAAGACCACACTTATGTTTAAAAAATACCACTGCCTATAAATGATAGAAAAGTCACAAGTTTACCTTAAAATAGGAATAACATCTAGTACAGAGAATATCATGGTTCAGATAAGAATCTAATGGAATTCTATACATCTAATAACTCATTTATGTAAAAGAATACCAACATTGATAACAGATGGCACACATTCACCTTTAAATAGGGAAAAACTCAATCAGTATAATTAATAACATGGGTATAGTTAAAACTGTAACAGACTTGCATACATCTAATACCACATTACACACAAAAAATACCACCACTTTTAATAGATAAGTTACATGTTCACCTTGAAATAGGAATAGCATCAATCCGTACGAAGATTACTATGCCTTAGTCTAACCTATGCCAGACATTCATATATAAAACAATGTGATTATATATGAAAAATAACACCAACCTTTTAATATTAGTAACACATTCACCTTAAAATAGGAATACCATCATTTATTATGATGAATAAAATTTGTGGGTTAAAACTACACCATCCTTTATACATCTAATACCATTCTTATGTTCAAAACATACCATTATTCATTATAGATAAGTCACGCGTTCACCTTAAAATAGGAATACTATCATTCTATATTAAGAATAACATGTCTCAGTTAAAACAACATTAGACTTTTGTACATCCAATATCACACTCATGTTTTAAAAAATACCACCGCCCATAACAAGTAATTAACACATTCACCTTTAAATAAGAATACCATCATTCAATACCAAGAATACAATACCTCAGTTAAAATTATAGTAGACATTCATACATTTAATACCACACTTATGTTTATAAAACACAACCACTTATAACAAATAAGTTACGTGTTTACCTTAAAATAAGAATACGATTTTTTTAATATTGAGATACATATTCTATGGTTAACAGATAGATAAAAACATCAATTTAATTATAGAAGGCATGTCATTGACAGATAGAAACATTAAGTTATGAAACAATGAACTTTAGTTGGTTTATATTTCAAATTGTACTTTATATTATTATATGGAATACACATAACTAAATTTCAATTTCTCCTTAAACTCAAGTTCCCAACATTTTCCATATTATAAAAAGCTTACCAAAGGAGAAATATCTTTTTATATTAACATCTTAATCTACATATGAGAAATATATCACTCAATGGATAGAAAGAACAACATTAAGGAAAAGGGGATGAAACTTTGTTTAGTATATATTTTGTATTATTATCACTATTTTGATTAAGAATTTACTCACTCAAACTGTCAAACTTCTTTTGTCTATTATCTAAGTATTCACTTAACTTCCTGTCACTAAATACTATATCTTCATGAAAATAAAATATTTGTATGA
Source organism: Erythroxylum rotundifolium (assembly GCA_027563915.1). Taxonomy (NCBI): domain Eukaryota; kingdom Viridiplantae; phylum Streptophyta; class Magnoliopsida; order Malpighiales; family Erythroxylaceae; genus Erythroxylum; species Erythroxylum rotundifolium. The sequence continues at coordinate 28,980,391 of JAOSBO010000006.1, forward strand.
AAAAAGTGTGGATGAGGATTAAGGGAAAAATGGAGAGAATGATTAAGGTTAAGTCTTGTGTAGTGAACACAGTGGATAAGGCATGTACGATATAAGAGTTTTAGTTAAAAGATCTTAGGAGAGCTTCAATTAATCAATTTTTTCCTCACTCCTGTGAGTAGGATAAACAACTATATAATACTTTTTTATGAGAGCAAAACTAGGATTATTTTTTCAATTTCCATAGTCAGGAATGACATTACAAAGGTAAAAATGCTTTTCTTATCTTTTTGTGGGGCTTAATACATTTCAAACCCATATTGAAATCTTCAGTCCTATGCACCATTTTATTCCTATAATACATTACTTATTATTTCATGTTCATAGTCTATATCACTTATCTCTAATGATGATAGGTAGATTTTTATTTTGGCATACCATTTTATACATGGTCTTGTAGTAAACTCTGTTAAAGAAAACTAGTAATAAATACGTTTCTCTAAAAGGTCAAGTGGTCATTCGTGTCTGTTATATAATGCATTCCAAATTCCTTAAATAAAAATAATCAATCTCATAATCGTGTAAGAAACCGTATTGAGCATAACACTTGATGAACACAACTTAATGCATGGTCATGTAGCAATCCATTTACCAATCACACGCTTGTGTAGTTAAAATTTTTGAATAAATATTTTAGTGTTCACTTCAGTGCATAAGAATGTATCAATTTATGTCCTTCATAATAAGGCTATGCATTAGTATTCATTTGGTCAAGGTATTCAAATAAACTAGTACTATTGTACTCACAGATGTTATTGCCATTTTTTACTTAAAACTATCACTTATTTTAAATACATCATGGTCAATTTTACAGATACTTATGCTACTTAATCTACCGAGTCTTGTTATATTTTGTAATAAGCCATGATATTCCTCTATTATCTCATTATATTCCCTTTTAAATATATAGGAGTTACTTATATGTAAAACGTCTTCTTTTATAAATAAGAAATATAACGTGTGTTAATCTTTTTAAATTCTATCAATATCCACTATCAATAGAATAATATCTGTATAATATATAAATGGAATTCAAATCTCATAATTATATCCTTATCATAATTTCAATTGTAACGTATGTTTATCCTGTAGCCTCTTTCTTTTACATCACTTGATTAAAAAAATATGCTTAAGATTAATAATGCTCTTAAATAATTAAGTCTAAAAATGTAACCAACTGATTGATTATGGGGCATAAACCAACATTTCCCAATTACTAGCATAGTTTGTAATGTGTGAGGGTATCACTTGTACTTATAGATAATGCCTATTTTCATAAAATATTATTACTTATTTTTAATGAAACATAGCAATTTTTATACATATATGTGGTATTAGATATGTGCCTTAATATATTTCATATTGAGAAAAATATTTTCATTCCACTTAATCATTATATTATATTTTAAATATGTAGAGCTTATCTGTAAATCATCATCATTCCTTTGTTAACGTTACTAATTTAAAACATATATATTAATTATAGAATACATAACACTCATAATCTTTATCCTTGCATGTGTGTATATATTTATATTTTAAAAAATAAAAAACTTGATAAATATATTTGCAACTATAGTTGCAAATATATTTATCAAGTTTTTGATTTTTTTAAATTGCAATATATATGCCATATGTAACAAACCTTCTCTAATGATTTCATTATTTGGGGTTTTTAATGCAGTATTAGTATTATCACTGTTAAAATTAACATCACTTGGCTATTAGATAAACAACACTTGGCCACAGGTGGGAATGGCTATCAACAATGTTTAAACCTTAAATATTAACTCATTTAAGGGTTTTTATTTGTAATGACACGACTTGACCATTAGGAAGAATACAATACTTGAAAAGGGTTTGGTACATTATGTTAGTTACTTTCACCAGTATTCAACAATCATCACTTAATAATAGGGAAAAAAATTCAACTTCTAAGATAATTTGATATGATTAATTAAGTTTTCATAAGAATAGTGATAAAACATATTAGTAAATATTAATCTTTAAAAGAGAGACCATAGATATACCAAAGAAATATAATGACTTGTTTGAAAAAAAGTACTTTTATAGGCATACATTCCTTATCTTTCATAGCTTTTGTAAGGAAACTAACTAACAAAGTACCTACTATTGTGAATCAAAATTTCTTTACACCTGATCAGGCACCTTTGACAAATAGAAATATTTAGTTATGAAGAAATGAACTTGGCGGCTATATATTTTGTATCATTATCATTATTTCAATTAGTAATACAGACAACCAAATTTAATCTCTATAACCTTAAATTTTTGCCTATTTTCCTTTCTCTCAATTCTATTGAAATGTCTTCACACGCCAAAGATGCCTCAAGCTACCAAAGTTTATTACTAATTTACATAGTCAAACTACTAAAGTTCCTTTCTTTATTATCTCAATATTTTTCCTATTTTCCATTTGTTTCATACTATATGCAAGTGTAATCACACATTTTTGCATAAAAAATGGGTGATGGAAAAGGTTAAAGGAAAAAACAAAAATAATGATATGAGTTTAGCGCATTATAAACAGTGGACATCCTCAGATATTAAAGTTTGAGTTAAAAGAGCTTTAGGGGGCATCAATTGGTATTCACCTAACTCATGTAGGAGGGATTAACAATTTTCTAATATTTTCCCATGAGAGAAGAACTGGGACTATCATTTCAATTTCAAAAGTTGTAAATGACATTAGAGATTCCAAAATACATGTCATGTGTTTTTTTTAGGGCTCAATAGTGACAATTATATCTAAATATTCAGTTCCGTATCCTCTTTTATGTGTAATGAATGATGGCATCTAAGGTAAATAAATGACGTAATCATAACATAAAGTACTAGTATAGTTTGTATACGGAAGGGTAATTACCCTAGGTTGATTCTTTATTCATGACAAGGATTTGTACATGATCATGCATTAATCTATGCTCCAAAAAAGCTTTAACAAACAAGATTTTCCTACATAGTCATATACAAATATGTTAATTCACACCCTTTTCTAATTTTCAAAAGATAACATGTTTGAGCATAAAAAAGTGTAAGAAATCATGTTAAGCAAAACCTAAAATATATATTATTTGATTGATGGTAAATCATAGTTTCTGTTTCAAAATGTTTATACAAAATATGTAATCACCATGCATTCAATCGATTGGATAATATAGTTTGTAATGGGTGATGGTATTACTTGCACTTAAAGCTAGTATTCCCATTTCTTAAAAACTTTTGTTACTTATTGTTCTTAAATAAATTATGATATTATTTAGACATTGAGGTATTGGATATACTAAGTCTTAGTATCATATGTTTTAAGGCTGAATACTCCTTTCACTCACTAATTATCTTCCCTTTTAAATATGTAGAAGCTACTTATCTATAAAACATCTTTCATTACTGGCATTATATATATACATATATACATATATATATATATATATATATACAACACACACACACACACACACACACACATACACGCACACACACACACACAGTCGCACACACACTATAAACTATAAACTATAAACAACACAAAAATTATAATCCATATCTTTATGAACTTATATTAATTATAAACATCATAAAAATAATAAAAATCTCTAAAACTATAGGTTACAATGTTATACCAAAATGAAACATGCTCTTGAACACTTCCCTTCTTATATATTACACTAAGAAAAGCTCCATCAAATGTTGTTGTGTTTCTTCTCAATTAACATTCCATATCATCATCAATAATCACCTTTCTATGGGTAATAACAACCTTCGCCATACTTAAATGAACACATCTATTTGTAGGAAGATTATAATTCTTAACTCTAAGGTATAATGTCATATAAAATGGAAAGATAAGTACTTAACTCTTATTCAGGTTGCATAAAAAATCATCTAATTATTATAATAAGTTGACGATATGTTATTATTATTCAATCAGGAATAGTTCACATAAGTTAGATCCTTCCATTTTCTAGGCAGTTTTTGTTTTTTTAACTAAAGATAATAAATAAAAATATAAAATTGAAGACAGACTCTATAAGTTACATGTTTTACATGGTGTCTTCCTTCATCCCTTCTAATCCCTACTTCGGTCTTCTTCATTGAACTCGTCTTTTATGCTTTATCTTTTATGGCCTTTCTCATCTTCCTTTTGACTTTGTTCCTCTATAAAGTCTCCCTAATCTTCATCCTCAACCTTTCTGTTATAACTTTATTCACCTTCCTAAGCACTCCACTCCTTAAAGCTACCATCCTTGGTGATCTGCCTTATCTTTCCATCTCCTTTAATATCACCCCTTACTGGTTCCCACCTAGCAATCACCCTTTAGTACCTTTCTTTAACTTGTCTCCCTTCCTTTCACGCCATCTAAGTTTTGGTTTTGGTTTCTATTCCTTTGATTTGTCCCTTCTGATTATTATTTTGCTCTCTTTTACCTAGAATAGCAATGTTGAACAGTATGCCCTTTCTTCTGCCTCCTTCCCTCATTTGGGGATGATTATTCCTCATAATTCTATTCCCTATATCCTTAACATCCTCTTCTCCTTTTTTTCATTGATCTCACTTCCCTAGCCCTTGGAGCCCCAATTAGAAAAAAAAAAGATGGCTTCAACTCTTTGGTGAGCCTATTTTAGAATTAAACTTAAATTACTGTCCCTACCCCCCCCCCCCGGAGGACCCTTTAGTTATTAACCCTCCCATCAATAATCTCATAAAAGGAGCTACAATGGAAGGCCATCCTGCTAGGATTTTTCCTCAATAAAAGACCATCATTCTATATAGTCAAAGTATGGGCTATCTCAACTTAGAAATCATTATGATTGTAAGAAGTTCTAGTTAATGAGAGTAATATTTTCTATCATAACCAATTTATTTACCTATCTACGAGTCTACTAGAAATGAAACTTAATCTGGAGATTATTTTTTGTATGCTTATAGTCATATTTTCTAGAGAGTAGCTTTATGGAATGAACTAAAAAGTCTTACTTCCTCTTTTAGTAATCTATGGCTTGTGTAGGTGATTTCAATTACATGTTGCACCAATATGAAGCTGATAGATATTACTACCTTAAGAATTATTCAAAGGAATTGAGAGACAAAACTAAGGACATTTAGCTCACTAACTTATTTATGGAATGTCAATACTTCACATTGTATAATAAACAAACTAGTGATTAGTGCCTTTGGAAAAAGATAGATAGGGAAATGGTTAATAGATAACGGCTAGATGAATTCTTAAATGGTAAGGCAGCTTTTATAGGTCTCCTATTTTTAGATCAAACTCTAATTTTAATCCAAAATCTATCTAGTACAAGGGTAACCTCTCATCCTTTCAGATTTAACAATGCCTTGGTGGATATAAGTTGGGTTCACATTAATTAGTATCAGAGCCAAAATATATCCATGTGTAGTTATCCTTTCATTTTCATATCATTAAAAATTATAATTTATTTCTTAGTCTAACATTTTAATTTTCTTATAACATCGTACTTTTTTATTTAACCTTATTTTTTATCCAAAGTTCCATTAAAAAATCAAATTATGTAAATCATCTTCTTTATGTTTTGTCTGTTTCTTCTCATTGCGTTAGGATTTCTCTTTGTCCAATTCCTTATTTTATGCCTATTATATTAGATTGTTCTCGATTGAATTATTTACATCAATAATTGATCAAATTCATGTGGTTGTGATAAAAAGAAAGAAAGGAAACAAAATGAAATGAAAAATTTTGTATATAAAATTGCATTAAGAAATTATTCCGAATATAGTTTGAATTCTTGCTTTTCTTTCCTTGTTTCATTCAATTCACTTATTTGACCCACCAATTATTTGTTTCATTATCCATTAGTTCTTTAGGATTTTGGAATTTACAATGTTGAAATGTTTGTGTTTTGTCTGTTTCTTCTCATTGCGTTAGGATTTCTCTTTGTCCAATTCCTTATTTTATGCCTATTATATTAGATTGTTCTCGATTGAATTATTTACATCAATAATTGATCAAATTCATGTGGTTGTGATAAAAAGAAAGAAAGGAAACAAAATGAAATGAAAAATTTTGTATATAAAATTGCATTAAGAAATTATTCCGAATATAGTTTGAATTCTTGCTTTTCTTTCCTTGTTTCATTCAATTCACTTATTTGACCCACCAATTATTTGTTTCATTATCCATTAGTTCTTTAGGATTTTGGAATTTACAATGTTGAAATGTTTGTTCAAGTTGTTTAGTTCTTCAAAGCTTTTGAGAGGGAAGTAAAAATTGGTAAAAGGCAGTATAGTGTGAGTTTGGCATTAAGAAAAGCCAATTAAAGAGCAAAACATTAGTGGTTTGACATCTTTAGAGAGCATATACATTAGGGAGTGCAGGAAAAAATTATTATCTTTCTTCATTAACTTCTCTTGTAGCTTCTAAATTTGTCTTCTAAAGGTGTTTCAACATTGAAGGAAGAGAAGGATGACATGTACTTTATATAGGCTATACAATAAAAATTTTGGTACGATGTACAAAATATATGATAAAGTGAGAGATACATTGAAGAAGTAATCCCATCAAATTGCTGAATTATAAGCAAGATGGTAACCTTGAGTTCCTAATAAAGGGCAGTATAGTAGGCGTAATTTGATCACCTCAATGAAAGCTAATGAAGAGAATGATAATTTAAGTGTTGATATGATGCAGCATTTGGGGCTAAAGGGGAGAAATTTAGGCATAAGAGAGGAATTAGGATTGATTAGGAGCCTAGAGAAATCTTGGCAACATAAGGATGTTTATAAGTTCTTTTAAGGTATAAATGATCCTCGAAACTTATTTAGACTAGGAGACAAAGAAAAAATTGATCTTTGATTCTCTAATTACTTTAAGGAGAAGAAGATAATGTTGACGATATTAGAGTTTATTGATTATGTCATTATTTAATGGGATCAACTAGTGAATAATAGGATGAAGAAGTTTAATTGACTCATAAAGTCTTTGAATGAGTTAAAATCTTTTATAAGGAGAAAATTCATACAAAGCTCTTATTATAAAGATGTATATTAAAGGTTATAAAGTTTTTCTCGAAAAACAAAAAGTATGGAGTAATATTATAAAGAGATGGAAGTAGTCATGATTTGAGTTAACGCAAATGAGGAAAAATAAGCAACTTTAGCAAATTTCTCAATTGGTTAAATAGAAATATAGCCAATATGGTATAGGTTATAATATATGTAGAGTTAGAAGATATGTTGCATGTGTAAACATAAAGGAGTATTAAAGTACCCCACTAGTACTAGTAACTTTTAAAGGCCTGGTTAGGAAAAGGATGATAACGGTTCTTCTAAAGAAAAAATTAAGCCATTTAAAGATAAAGATGATGTATAAAATAAGGGTAAAGGTGAAATTAATTCTCAAGCCCTATTGAAATAGAGGCGTTAAATGTCTTTTTGGTTTAAGGATATGAAATATTGTATCATAAACCTGAATAAAAAGAGTTAGAGTCATAAAGGATAATGGAAAGGTGAAAAGTGTGAGTAACTTGGATATAAAGAAAGCTATATCACCACCTAAAGATTCTAGTGATAAGGGTATTGACTATGCTATTATGGATAAAATATTTATTAATAGGAGAGTATTAAGTATTCAATTCAAGGAGGATGGCTAGACAAGTAGAGGGGGAACATATTTTATGTTAGATTCCATATTTTTAATGAAAAATGTGTAGTATGGATATTGGTAGAGGGAGTTATACTAATATAGCAAGTACTACTCAGGTGGAAAGTTTTTACTTGCCTATTGTTAAGGATACAAAGCTATACAAACTTTAGTAACATAACAAATATAAGGGAATCAAATGAACAAAGAAGTAGTGGTTTCATTTTACATTAGAAGGTATCAAAATGAAGTCATGTGTGATGTAGTACTTATGAGAATTAGTCACATACTACAAAGAAGGCCATGGTAATATGATTAAAGAATGGTGTATGATGGCTTCAAGAATAGGTATTACCTTTTGAAGACCCAGTACCTTTATACCTTTAACATTAACTAGATATATGAGAACTAATTGAGTTTAAAAAGAGGAAGAAGAACAAATATTGAAAGAAAGAAAAATATTAAAAGAAAGAAAAAAGGAGAGTAAGAATGAGAGATTAAAAGAAAGAGAATGAGAATGACAACTTAAAAGAAAAGGATTTAGCAATGAACAAAAACAAAGAAGCAAATGAGTTACAATAATAAAAGGATTGATATTAGGATTCCTTTCTATGCTAACTAGACAATGATTGTACTTTAAACAAAGAAGCTTATCTTAAAATTGAACAACTCAATATATTTCTTCCTAATGTTAGGATTGATATTAGGATTCCTTTCTATGATAACTAGACAATGATGGTACTTTAAACAAAGAGGCTTATCTTAAAATTGAACAACTCGATATATTTCTTCCTAATGTTACTATTTCCTTATTATATGAGTTTAATTATATATTGACTGATGATATTACCAACATATTATAACCATTAGAAGAATTAAAAATCAAATTTCTTTCATAATAAGGATTGTAATTCTTAACAATTCTACTTATAGGCACAATCATGATAAGACAAAGGAGCTTCAAAGGTAAGTAGAGGAGTTAATGACTAAGGAATATATAAGCGAAAGCATGAGTGCTTGTGCAATCCTAATGATTATAGAGCCTAGAAGGATAATACTTGACAAATTTGTGTTAATTGTAAAGTTATCAACAAAATAATAGTAAAATATTGACATCTAATTCCTAAAATAGATGGTATCCTAGATAAATTGTATGATTCTTATATATTTTTTGAATTTGATTTAAAAAGTGTATATAATAATCATATTAGAATGAAAGAAGATGATGAATAGAAAATTACCTTAAGACTAAATATTAGTTGTATAAGTGGTAGTAATAGGCCACATCAGGCTTGAGCCATCTATGGCCCTAACTCAGTATGAAAATTTTCCTAATTAGGCCTAGCTAAACCTAAAATGTTAAAAACAACATATCCATAAAATATTATGGTTATCTAAATTTCAACGTCACTATGAATAAATAAAAATTTCACAAGAACATAAATCAGAATAAATTCATCTAAATCCAATACACCACAGTTGCTAAAAAATAAATAAATCTAAGTTGTAAAAGTATACAAATTCATGAAAATTTAAACTTTACAATAGTAATTGCCCCAAATTACTCACTTCAAACTCCTATATTCTAATTAAAACAATTAGCAACCATATACCCAAAATCATTATAAAGTTGCCTGGAATTGGCAAAAAAGGATAGAACTTAAACAACAACACTTACTAAGGAAAAAGGAAACAAAAAGTGGTTACTTACAAGCACATAAACACATAAAGCAAAAAAGAGGTAGAATAAAAGAAAAAAGTTCAACCTGTCCCTTCAAGTAGAAGATTGTGATTTGTAACTTAAAAGGGGAGTTTTTTTCTTAATAATTCAATTAGGCTTCATGTTAGGTGGGCCACAAGAGCTTGGGCTTAGTTCAAGCTAAAAATATTTTATTTTTAATTCCTTTATTGACTTAAAGCTTGGTCAACTAAAATCATATTTATTGACTTCAAATTAGATTGATTTTAGCTCATACCAAATTGCCATCCCTAGTGGTAGTTATATTATTTAATCCTACTAATGTACCTATTACTTTCATGAGATTAATGAATCATATGTTATATGCATGCATAGATTTATTTTGATGACATCCTAGTGTTGAATAAGCATTTAAAAGGCATATTTATCACTTAAAATATGTTCTTTTTTAGAAATTAATTAAAATGTATTCCAAAAATAAGAATGCTAAGTCTTAGGGAGCTCTAACAAGAGGTCATCTAAGTTATCCATGACCTCATTGATATGTATTTCATTTAGAGCAATCATATAACAAGAGCCAAATAAAATAAAAAAGGAGGAGCCACAGAGTGTCATAAAAGCAATCACAATGTCTTATAATTCGGCATTAATATAAGTTTGGTGGGCATCATAGTCAGTTGCACACCTATATAATTGCTACATTCCTTATGATTTTGGTTCCTTTAAAGTTTATTAAAAAGTACTCCTTTATCACGACCCGAGTATAGGAGCTGAATGTATGCAGCTATATTGTCTTAGGCATGAATATTTTTACAGTTTCTTTCCTTCTATACCTTATAAACTCCTATGGATAAGACTAGCTTAAGAAATATTACCTAGATGGAATGCATCAAAGATAACACATATGATTTTATCCCATTCTTCTACTGTCTTAAGGAAGTTGCAAACAATATGTATTCTATGAAAGAAAAGGCAGTCTTTTATCTCCAGTTCAATACTATAGAAAATTTCCAAAAGGTTAATGATTAAGTTGGATTCCCCTTTATCTATTGTACTTAGCCTATTTTGAATATCTAACCATATGATAAATGCTACTTTTGGAATATTTCCCTTATACCAGATCATTCTATGCCATCATAGCCTAGGAGAAGGATAATTGAATATCTCAAAATCCATCTTATTGGTGAATATACTTGAAGAGTGTTTATTCTATATCACTTTGTCCTCCATTTTGATCTTGGATTCTAACTAGGTATGACTTCTTATAGGCATTCAAAGCCTCTAAACCTATTATGTCGCTTATTTGCATTTAATAACTCTCTAACTTTGGCATTGGGTGTAAGCAGATACCTAAGGTGAAAGATTCTAGGTAGTAGATGCAAAGGGTTTTTGTCACTATAGTTATCAAACTAGAGTTAGTTTTGCTTACCATTTCCTTTTATTCATTTAAATTATCTATAAAGCATTTCCCTCAAATTAGTATATTGTGGAATTTTTAAGAGATGTTCTCGTTATGTTTAAATTATCAAAGGCTTTATTTTTTTAAGTCATTCATATGCATCCATTGTACCATAATTTTGACTTGTCAATTAATAGTTTATAGATTCTTTTTTTAAAGAAGAACTTTGCTTGTGTTTTCGATAGACCTTAAACCCAAACCCATTTGGTCTGTTAGCCTCCATATTTCATTTTAAAAGAGTGTTAGCTTTTGAATTCTTATAAGCATCACCATTTTATAAAAAAAAAAACCGCCAACATTCTCTTAATATCATTGGCCATTTTCTTAAGCAAAACCAGATGAGACACTCAAAAGATGAAGAGATTATTTAAGAATGATTGTAGTTTCCAGTATAGAATAAGCTCTTGTTACACCATTGATTGATTCTTCTTTCAACCATTTTAAAGAGTGATTTAAGTCTTCATAAAATATTCTAGTAGTTGTGATAAGAATAAGCGAAAGGGGAATATTGAATTCTCAAACTTATTAAGGAAGCTAAGTTATTACTATAATATACTGCATTCCTAGAGACTATAAGAAAAATTTTATTAGTGTTCACCTTTACGTCAAAAAATTGGTAAAAATTAATAAATGGAGTTAAGGAGTGTGAGAATTAAACTAGGATCTATTTTGTATAACATTAACAAGTCATCCATAAATGAAAATTTAAAAACTTTATTCTATTAATTTTTTTGTAATACTTAAAGGAGGGGTCGTTTTTAGTAGTATAAGCTTTAAGCATTAGAATAACTTCCATAAAAATGAAGAAAAGATAGGGAGAGAGGGCGTCCACTTACCTAACCCATCTTCTCCCCTAAACTAGTAAGTTTATTCCTCATTAACAAGCACACGAAATGAGACAATTGTCAATCATTGCTTTATTCAATTTAAGAATTTGACTGGGAATCCAAGAGCTTCAAACCAGTGTCCTCAGCCATTAAGTCCCTAAAACAACATCATAACCTTCAAGTGGTAGTAAGTATAGATCATAAATTATAGTAGTGCCTTTAATTTAAATAGGACATGGGTACATTTTTTGGAGCTCACTACCTTTTCTCTTGAGGCCACCATCACTGAAAATTTTTGTCTTAGAATTAGGTTGCAAGCCCACCATAATTGTTATTTTTTCGTTAATGGAATTGTGAGTGCTTCCCGAATCTATAAGAATGAATATTCTCTTTCCTTTAAATTTTCCTTGACTCGCATCATTTCTAGAATATGGTTGCTCGCAATTTCATGAAAAGAAATTTCTATAGTCTCTTCACTATCGTCCTCCATCTCCAGGTCTCCTCTATTATCTTCTAGGTATGCCTAAATCATGGACATCTTCTTACAAAGATGTCTTGGGCCAAATTTTCATAGGATCTGAAACAAAGTCCCCTTTTTTTTCTTTCAATTAGCCCTTCCATTTACATTTTTTTAACTTCCACCATGGAAACATTAGCATATGCAGGACTCCTAAATAGGTTGATGGGTTTTTGTGCAGATGAATTTTTCTTATAGTAATTTTCCTTTGCCTCATAAATGAGTCAGACCAATTGTTGAAGTCAATGTGAAAGGGCGACTTGCTTGAACATTTGTATGAATAGAGTCCCTTAATCCATTAATGAAGCAACTTACTTGTTGAATATATGGAAGAGGGCCAGCTTTAACTAAAAGCTTCTCAAAATTGATTTGATTTTCTTGCAATATTATCTTCTGCTTTAACTTAGTGAGCTCTCCAAAAAATCAAAGAACTGATTGGGGCCAAACCTTATGTAAAGATTTGTCTTAAAATCCTTCCATGATATGATCGACATGTATTGCTCAAACAATTGAAGCCAAAGTTGAGCATCTCCTTATAAGTGGTAAGATGCCAAAGGAACCCACTCTCCTTTTGGAATGTCATGAATTTTAAAGAATTGTTGGCCTCTACATGTCCAACTCATTGGATCATCTTTACCTTCATAACGAGGGAAATCCAACTTTATTGTTTTAGGGACAAAGTTACTTATAGTAGCCATATGACTAGTAGCTCTAGTAGATCTGTTTTGACTGAGTGCAAATGACTAATCAACAAACTCTTTGCTGGTTTGGTTTCCCATTTGATCCACACACATATATAATTGATTCAACTTTTCATTTATTTGATTCAACATCTCCATTTGAACTAATGACATTAATTCCACTACTTTCTCCACTTGTTCCATCCTCTAGTCCATTGTCAGCCTCTAACAACACTTTGGTATCTTCTAGATAATTAAAGGCTTGTCCTTCCCCATGGTGATAGAAGTAGAGAAAATAAAATGAAATTCTGGTTGCTTCGAGGGAACCAAAGAAACCTCCATAAAAAATTAGTTTTCAAAGAATAAATCAGGATACCCTTCCTTCCATTCATGGCCTTTAAATAAGCTTTATTACATTGAGAATCACAACTGAAATTTGAAAAATAGGAATAAACTAATTTGAATTATTCAAAATAATGGCTAAACTTTATCTACTCTTAAAAGTAGCAAGAATAAAATAAGAACGTGAAGTGAATCACAACTTAATACGATATCCTGGTTCACCCCAAACCGTGGGCTACGTCCAGTCCTCAGAAACCTTCTGAGATTTCACTATCTCTTCAAAGAT
>JAOSBO010000006.1:29009710-29022948 GCA_027563915.1 Erythroxylum rotundifolium
TCAAAATCACTTTATACGTGAAGTCAAAATTCTGACTTAACAGAACGAAAATAAAAAATCTAGACCATTTCAATCTTCCCAATAAGAGCATGTGACAAAGAGCTTTAGGATTTAGCTATGTGAAATGTGCTATAGCTTGGACTCTGTCTTCATTCACATCTTCTAGGAAAAATAGAGTTAAAGTTAACAAAGAGCACTCTTAAACTTCTTAGATGATGATGATGAGAAAGTCGTATGTTTTTCTGTTATTTATTATGTTTGATAGTATTTTGATTTACTCCATTCTTAAACCCTTATAGATGTAAATGAAAATATTGGAGCTCGTTTTGAATAAAGAAAGATTTCCTTATTATTTAATGATGCTTGTAATTTTCTAATTTATTATTCCATTTGTTTGGGCGAAGTTTCTAATCATTCCTTTATTAGCACAATTTCCATTTGCTAGGTAAATGCCTTTTTCATTAAGTTTCTGTCACTATGGGTAGTTAACAAAAATTCTTCACGGATGCATTGTTGAAATATATGAATCGTATGATGTTTGTTTTGCATAGAATGTGTACCTATGAGGTTTCGGAGTTGAATCATGTCTTTTCATATTAGCTTTCCTTTTTGTCAATTTTTTATCTGGGTATTTCAAAGTGTGATTCATTTGCATTCCTAATGAATCGAGTTCTAATTATTGGAGCATTTTAGTTATTGATGTAATATATTGTTTTGATTTTAGGAATTTGAAGGTAGATCATTGGCTACACCATCACAGTTTGATACATTTGGTTATAACTATAGAATTATTGGAGTGTTATGGTTATTGTCCTAATTAATTGATTTGATTTTTGGGAATTTGAAGTAGATCATTTGCTACTTCTTCACGGTTTGAAACATTTGCAATTATAGGTGTAGGAGATAGTATCAGATAAGTTGAGAAAGAAAAACACATGTCTCCATATAGTATGTGACAAACTAATGCCTATTGATGATTGCTTATTTCTCTACTAGTACTTTTAATGGAAGATAGTTCATTTAAAATTTTTCCATCTACATGAGGAGACAATTTCCTGATTGTTTGTGTTTCATTGATTTCAGCATTATTAAGGCCTTTTTCCTATGTTATACACTATGTTTATGAAATGAGTTTATAGATGCTTAATTTATATCAAGAATGTCTTCTAATAATTGACCAGTTTCAATCATTTTCTAAGCCATTGCTAACTCAAACTTTAAGCAAGATTGATTGTTTGACATTTGCATCAGGTTGGTCAAAACTATGATGATGGGAGAAAACTTTAGTGCAAATTAAGTTGAACTTGACATTCCTAATCTAGTATTAAAAAAAAGGTAGATAATAAAGATTTCAAAGTTGAGGTTGAAGTTGAGAATGTGGAGAGGCCAAATGACATCTACCAGGTATAAATTTTGTTAAACTTTTATCTAAACTTATTAAGTAGTTCTACATCATCCACATAATGAAAATGCGATATCTAGTTGTGAAGCCTAAGAAGTGAAAATATACTATAAGTGTACATTTCTCGCTGAAAATTTTGATTTCTCAAAATAACTCGGAACAATGTTCTCTACGATTACTCTCTTTGTATTTAATATGCATTCAATTCAGTTTACATCAACATGCTTCCAAATTTCCATTGCCTTGAATTGGTTCATTCTGCTTACTTGTCTAAATGGACAATTTCTGAATACTATAAATAATTGCTTTGTCCTATTTTCCAATGTTGTTCTTAGTTGTCCTTTATAGGCTATTTCCTTTGATAATTCTGAGGGTGATGTTGACGCTTCCAGTTCGAACAAAATGAACAATCTAGAAAAAAAAAAGATGGAAGTTGTAGAAATAACACTAAATCACTTGATAATAGGTGACTTTTTAGTATCAATGGGAAAAGAACTAGGGCTACAGGTTCCTCTTAATGTACTCTATGGAGTGATTAAGGACAAAACGTCACTTCTTCATAAAAAACTGCTATCCTCATTGTTGAAGAGGTATATGTCTTCCCAGTAGAAAATAAGTTTGTGTTCCTCCTGTAATGTCTACTGTAAAACTTCTTTAAAGCAATTAGTGCTTATCCACAGTGAGTTTACAAAGGAGAATTCTCGTAAGGATAAAATCATTCATGGTTAAAGCAGATATATGTAGCCTTCTCCTGGTGATGATAAGCTTGCTAAATTTGATGCTGAAAGGATAATGAAAAGGGAAAAGAAAGCCAGATCACCCATTGGACCCTTAGTCAACACTAGAGGTAGAGTGATAATTTATCATCGAAAGATGAAACCGATAGACCTCCTATTAAGATCAATTACTCCAGAAGGGTCAAAAAGTTATAAAAGGTGGCATATTTCGAAGATGATAGATGGCAACAATGGAATAATATTATTTATAGTTTGTTTTGAGTTTCTTACTAAAAAAGGGAATGGTCGTAATAAGGAAGGGGACACGATTTTAGATTGTAAGGAGAAAGGGGCCCTCTCAAATTGGCTCCTGTTTGTTTTACTTAACTATTCCATCAACCCCGTAAATGAATTTATCTTTCTCCGATTTCTTTTCAATGATTAAATATTAATTCGTGAGTTTGGAATTGTTTATTGAATTTGAATCTTATCAACTTGGTATTAAATCCTAAACTTGTCTCAATAGTTTGGGGTGATGCTCGGCTTGTTATAGCCTTTTGCTCAATATGCCTATCAGATGTCCAACCTTGCTCCTAGTTGAGGGAGGTGTGTCAAGAATCCAACATTGAGTAAGTAAAGAATGTTAAAATAGTTTATAACTATATAGTAATCCTCCCCTTACAAGGTACATTTTAGGGTAGAGTTAGACCCAAATTTATTACAGTATCAAAGCAAGTTTAATGGCTTCGAAAAATGTTAAGGGGTAGATAGAATTTGTTGAGAAGGAGGTCAAAGGATTAGTTGATGGAGTGAAGGAGAATAATATGAGACTTACTAGTCTGGGATGAGAAGTGGATGGGTTGGAGCAGGGATGGTCGTGTGATTGAGCTCATAGAGAGTTTGAAACAAGAGAAAGCAAAAGGGAAGGAGATCACCAATGAAGGGGCGTTGGCTACAGGGGTGGAAGAAACTCCTCGAAAAGAGTTACGAGTAAGAGTGAATGTGTATAAAAATGTAGAAGAGATGGGGAGAGTCGAGAGTTCCACATCTTTAGAGGAAATAAATGGAGTTGAAAATTTTTGGAGAGGTGATTGGTGCGTAGAGTTAACCATTTTTAAAGATGACAATCCAGAAGGATGGATCTTCCAAGCAAAGCAATACTTTGAAATGATGAATCATCGTTTTGGGTCTACACAAAGAGAAAATTTGTATGAACAATTCTTGATATCAAGCAAGAAGGCTCATTGGCTGAATATTGGAAAACATTTGAGGTTTTATTGGTAGCTTTGTCGGAGTTGTCCATGGAAGTGTTAAAGAGCACTTTTGTTAAGGTCCTAAGACCAGAAATTCAAGCTAAGCTTAAAGTGCTTCCCAATTGGGTTGAGATAAGTTAGGTTGACGACCCAACCCTTGGAAGACAAAAACCTTACTCTAAGGGTCATGAGAGGAAGTTCAAGTGGAGCTTGAGCTAAGTCTGACAACTTGGTGGATTCAAATGGGGGGGGGGTTAGACTGAGTAGGGTTCAAAAAAAAGAGACCACTCGAAAAGCAAGAAGAAAACACAAGATACAAGTGGAATCGGGTATAGAACCTGATTTATCTCTCCAACTTGCAACACTACGAAGACAACCAAGGAGACGTTGCAACGTCAATTAAGATTGATGGAGGTTGAGATCTAGACACGATGAAGTAAGGGATTTTGCTTCTATTGTAATGAAAAGTTTAGACCCAAGCATGTTTATCGAAGGTAATTACAGATCCTTCTAATCCACGAAAAAGACAAGGATTCCCTTGTAGAGCATATGGACTCAGAGGATGAAGTGATGATCGGGCTTGAAGAAAAAGATATTGTAAAGGTGAGAGCCACTTAAACTATTGAACTCTCGTTGAATTTAGTTTTCAGAATTCCAACTCCTGGAACGATTAGAATGATGGGGAAGGTTAAAGGTAAATAAGGGACTATAATGATTGATAGTGGGGCAACCCAAAATCTCATCTTGGTAGAGTTGGTGTCTGAACTAATTTTACCTCTAGAGACCATTTATAATTTTATGGTATAGATGGGGAATGGGGTCTTGGTGAAGGGCAAGGGGTATGTCATAGGCTTCGAGTAGAGATATAGAATTTGGAAGTAGTAGAAGATTTCTTGCCAATTCCTTTAAGCAATGTGGACATGATTTTAGGGGTCATATGGTTAGGAACTCTTGACTAGAAAATAGTTGAATGGTCCAAGCACTTAGTGAGATTCAAAAAGGGAGAAGCATCGGTTACTTTAAAAAGGAACCCTACCTTTAACAAAACTGGGATACCCTTGAAGGCATTTACAAAGAAGATTCAGAGAGAAGGATGTGGGGTGATGATAGAATTTCTTCAGGTGCTTACCAAGAAGGTAGTATACCAGAACTAGTGGCGACAAAAGGATAGGTTGCATCTTTTAAAAGTAGATTTCTAAATGTATTCACCAAGAGGATTGGGCTACCTCCAGAAAGAGTAATTGAGCTTCCTATTCAGTTAGAGCCAAGGGCCGCACCAGTTAATATGAGGCCCTACAGATACCCACACTTCTAGAAAAATGAAATAGAGAGGCTGGTACGAGAAATGTGTTCAATGGGAATTATTCATCCTTCCACTAGTCCTTTCTCTAGTTCGGTAATACTTGTTAAGAAAAAAGGATGATAGTTGGAGGTTTTATATGGACTATTGTGCTCTCAATAGAGTAATAGTTTATGATCAATTTCCAATTCCTATTATTAATGAACTTTTGGACGAGTTTCATGGAGCAACCACCTTGTCAAAGTTAGATCTTAAGTCTGGGTACCCCTAAATTCGAGTGAAAACGGTTTACATTCCTAAGACGACTTTCTGCACTCATAAAGGTCATTGTAAATTTCTCGTAATACCTTCGGTTTGTCTAATGCACCAACCTCTTTTCAATCACTAATGAATAAGTTATTTAGTCTTTTTTTAACTATATTTTGGTTTATAGTATTGATAAAGAGAAGCATGAACAACACTTAGAAGTAGTATTTTCAGCTTGGCTAAGAATTGTTTATACTTGAATGCTAATAAGTGTGTTTTCAATCAAAGGAGCATTGAGTATTTGGGCCACTAGATTTCTTCCAACGAAGTGGTAGTGGATAAAGAAAAGGTGCGAGCTACAATTGATTGGCCATCTGCAAAAACTTGAGGGAATTACGTGGATTATTTGGTTTGGCAGGTTATTACTGGCATTTCGTGGCTGATTATGGCACTATAGCTTTACCTTTTACACAACATCTCAAGAAGGATGCCTTCCATTAGGATGAAATAACTGATGAAGCATTCCAACAATTTAAAAAAGCTATGGTTATAGTATCAGTACTGACATTGCCTAACTTAGACTAACCTTTGTTTTGGAGACTAATACATCGAGTTTTGGAGTTAAAGATGTTCTTATGCAGCAAGGAAGGACAATATCATATTTTAGTCAAGTTTATCATAACATATTAACACTAATTTACGAGACAGAGTTAATGGCGGTTGTTCTTATTGTGAAAAAATGGAGGCATTATCTATTGGAAAGACATTTCACTATTTTCATTGACCAAAAAAATCTGAAGTTCCTCTTGGAGCAGTGTGTAGTACCTCAAGACTATCAAACGTGGGTATCTAAGTTAATTACATATGATTTTGACATCCAATTCCATCCCAGGAAAGACAACAGAGCAGGAGACGCTTCATCACGCTTGCAGATAGCAGTTCAACACTCCTTCATAGCCCTCACCTTAACAAGAGTGACAGAAGAGAAACAAATCATATTTGAAACAGAGAATGATTAGAAGCTAGCACAAAACAA
Source organism: Erythroxylum rotundifolium (assembly GCA_027563915.1). Lineage (NCBI taxonomy): Eukaryota > Viridiplantae > Streptophyta > Magnoliopsida > Malpighiales > Erythroxylaceae > Erythroxylum > Erythroxylum rotundifolium. The sequence continues at coordinate 29,015,664 of JAOSBO010000006.1, forward strand.
AAGAGAGTTAGAAACGGGTTCTAATGCAGGCCTAACTATGCATTAACTCAAGGGTTGCTGCTATATAAAGGAAGGTGGGTGATTTCCAAGACATCTTCTCTCATTCCACACCTTTTATTTGAGTACCATATGGAGTTATAGGACGGAATTCTGGATTTTAGTGTACTTACAATCGCTTTAAGGGAGAATTCTATCAGGAAGGAATGGAGGAGATTGTCAAGAGGTATGTAGCTGAATGTTTGATTTGCCATCAAAATAAGTATCAAAAGGCATCGCCAGCGAGATTATTGCAACCCTACTAGCTCCTCAACAAATTGAGGGGGATTTATCACTTGATTTTATCGAAGGCTTACCTAAATTAGAGGGCTATACAACAAATTTGGTTGAAGTTGATCTATGAGCAAAAGAAGGAAATAGCCTTCTCTAAGATGCTAAATGGCTGAGTTATTCACTAAAGAAGTAGGTCGGTTACATGGGGTTTCCAGTACATTGGTTTCAGACAACAACAAAGTTTTTCTAAGTCATTTTTGGGAAGAAGTATTCAAGTTGCATGGAACACGTCTACATCGCAGCACAGCCTACCACCCTCAAACTGATAGGTAGACTAAAGTGGTAAATACGTGTGTCAAAACTTAACTACATTGCTTTCCCAATGAGAATCCCTGCTAATGGACTCGATGGTTGGTTTGGGCTGAGTATTGGTACAACATGACTTGTCACAAGTCTATAAAGATGACGCCATTCTATGTGGTATATGCGAGAGATCCAACTCCATTATATAGATTTGGGAGTCAATAGACAAGGGTGGATGATTTAGAGAGACACTTGTAGCAAAAGGATGTCATCTTAGATGAATTATAACAATAATTGGCACGATCTCCTGTAAGAATGTAACATAAATGCAATATGTAGTTTTCAGTTGGTGTGCATGTATTCTTAAAGCTTCATCCTTCTTGTAGCAAAAGGATGTCATCTTAGATGAATTATAACAATAATTGGCACGATCTCCTGTAAGAATGTAACATAAATGCAATATGTAGTTTTCAGTTGGTGTGCATGTATTCTTAAAGCTTCATCCTTATTGAATGCATTCTTTGTCCAAGAAGTTGAATGAAAACTTATCCCCGTATTTTTTCGGGCCATTTAGCATCTTGGAGAAGGTTAGGCAAGTAGAATGTAGGTTGGATCTACCTCCTCATTCAACTATACACTTAGTTTTTCATGTCTCCTAACTTAAGAAAGCCTTGGGTATAAGCCAACACCTACAACCACTACTCCCTCATCTAAGTCCAGAGTTAGAATGGCTAGTTGAGCTTGAACAGGTACTACAATCAAGAAATTATGGTGGTTGACAAGAAATTTTAATCAAGTGGAACTATCAGAATTTGAGGCCACTTGGGAACTCAGCGATGTGATGTTCCTTCTTTCCACCTTAGGCACAAGATGCAATTTGATAGGGGGGATTGATAAACCTCCTATTAAGATTACCTACTCTAGAAGAGCTAAAAAGCTTTGTCAAGTGACAGAATTCGAAAATGACAAATGGCAGCAATGGAATAATGTTTGTTATAGTTTGTTGGTAACAAAGGGAATGATGATAATAAGGAAGGGGACACAATTTTGGATTGTAAGGAGAGAGGGGCCCTCTTGAATTGGTTCCCATATATTTTACTTCATTGTATGATCAACTACTTGAATGAATTTATCTTTTTTTTTTTATTTCATTTCATTAATTAAATATTCATTCGTGAGTTGGGAATTGTTTGTTGGATTTGAATCTTATAAAAAACGAGTAAGAAAAGATATAGGTAATATGGATCCAATAGCACTAACTCATATAGTGATTCTTCCACTGAGCATTGAGAGCGCTACCATTCATGGTCAAAGTTGAAGAAGCAGTGATATCAAGAAAAGAGAAGGGATTAGAAAACACAAAAAGTATTCTACTTAATGCTTATGAGAAAGAATGTACATAAGCCAATAAGCAAAATGTGATTCAACGTAGGGTTGTTTCCATATATATCCAATCCATACCACCTATTGTTGAATCCTTTGTTTACAAGGTGGTTATGTACCTTGTTGGGCCTTTAATAACAAGCAACACAATGTTTGAGTTATAGAAGTGAAGAGAAAAGAATACCCTTTTACTTCTAAGAGGTTTATTAATTTGAAAATTATTGTAGTACATGCTTAGATGTTAGAGCAGGAATTTCCCTTCTTTGCTGCGTAGTGGGTTGAATTTCTACTGTGCTTGTTTTTCCTTTTCATTGTTGCTTTATCTAGAGTTTTCTAAAATATATACTTTTAATTTCTTTAGTAGTTAATTTTTCATTTGCAATTTATGTGCCTGGTCTTAGTTAGCATTACTTAAAAACTAATACATTGTTCAACTATACTTACTTAATGACATAGCTTGCAAATTAATTTCTGAAAACTTGTTAATTCTTATGAAAGAGAATGACTACTCAAACTATTCAACTAACAAAATTTTTTAAATAAGAATCTACGAATTCAAATATCACAATATGTGTGAAAAAATAGTAATTGTTAATAATTAGTTTTAGAAATATCATATTTAAAAGGATTTAATCTATTAAAAAATTCAATTTGGTGCTTTTTTAGAAGTATTTAATTTAATGATTAATCTTTTAAAATTAAATAAATGAGTTTAAAAGATTTTTTTTAACTAATATGAGTAATAAATGAACATCAACATGGGATTTAGTAAAGACGCCACATCAACAAAGACATGACCTATATAACATTTAAATATTAATAACTAAATTAAAATTTTCTAAAAAATTAATCATTATTTAATTTATTATTCATTAGTTTTATGGTGTAGTTTGTCTGAGTCTAATACTCAAGGTAACCTAAGAGTTGGCTTCAAAGCAAAGATGCTCCTTAGCTAAATTCTAACTTATCAAAATTCTGCGGTTGGCATTAGCGTTATAGTCCGCGAGTCCATTAGCGTGTGTGGTCAATCGTGAAAAACGTGATGATGCGAAACGAGGATTGAACGACTTCATGCCCAAAACGATACCGAATGTTAACGTGTCTGTCATATGTAGTCCGTTGAAGTGACTTCCATGCCAACGTCAGTTTGTCCTTAACCCCCATTATTTGAGGCATGATGTAACACGACTTTAACTAGTTCAATTTATTTAATTACCGGATCCTTTGGTCATCTTATTCCTTTATTTATTTTAATTATGAGACTTATTTTGAAATTTAACATTCTCTATTTCCCTTTCTTGTTTTGCTCATTTTTTAAGCTGCGAAGGCGCAATTCAACTAATTAAATTTCATATTTAACAAACTTTTAATTCATTTATAAACTCTTATCATTTTTTTGTGAGTACAATTTATTATTAATTTATTTAATATTTAATAACACAATTTTAAACTAATTTATCGTACCTAATAATTTCACTTTTTTGCTTTATAGGTCATTTTTATTTTTTGAATATTGAATTTCAGATATTACTCCAAAAGGTTATTCACAAATTTGCTTAAATTAAATTCATATTTAGGTGTTTCATCTATGAAAAAGGATTTTATAAATAATTTAAAAACTTTAAGACATTTAGCTATGAATTATTTTTTTATATATATAAACAAGTCTTGATATCTGTTGCTTACAAACATATTCAATTGACACACTTATCATAAGCTAATTGCCAAAACGTGAAAGACAATGTGGTCATTGGCTGGTATCTACATCCAAGTTGGTTCCTCTTTCTTATGCTAGTATTATATCTCTGGTCTGCGGTTGGGTTAAATGGACTGAACATGAGAGTATATTTCCTTTTTAATAAGATTACAAGAAGCTGTCTTCATTGTGATACGTTATGGTCCTTACCAGCGATTGATTTGTGATGAACTGTAAAATAAGACATGCTATACTTTTTCATCACCAATTCCTATTTGGTCATTCTCAATTGAGTTTGGCTGTTACTCAATTTACAAAACAAACAATGTGTTTGTTCGGCAGCCAAAAGGTAAGGTCAACACAACAATTTTGCGCGCATTTAATAATTCTGACTGATATCTGTCCGCATCAGTCGACTGTGGCTTTGGCTCCCACTCCACTCCTCTCGCTGTTGTTATCTCTACACGTTTCATTTGTCCAGCGTGGGATTTAATGAACTCAATATGTGTGGATGGATCCAATTCATTTCATTAATATTTCAGAATGCCTAAACTTATTGGAATGGTTCAGATGCATTGCGTCCTTCGGCGGCTTTTAATTTTTGTCGGTGCATCAGATTTAGTTTTGATAGCAACGATTGTATATCCAGTCCTCAGTAGTGCAAAAAGCCACCATTGTGGGGTGGGCTGTTAAAAGTATTCCTTGACGTATGGCTTGAAACTTGAAAGGGTAAAAAGTTGTTCTTCTCCTTGGATTTTAAGGATAAGATTCTCTGTTTTACACTTTCTAATGTTGTCCTTAGTCAACTACTCAATTTGTAGATTTAGGCGTTTTAGCAATTAAAAGGGGAAAGTATTATTTGGGGTGGAGTGCCGATTACACAAATATATTGTATTGAATACTTGGTCAAACAGGCAGGTAAAGGACCCTTCAAAATCATTCAGCCTGCTACTTATACATCGATTTCCACGCCACTCAGCTGTTTTACTTTTATTCGACAACGCTGCAGACGGCAATAATATATTGAACACTGCCTTTTTTTTTGGGCAATTATTATTATTATTTTAATATGGATACTACTCTACATTAAAGGGGTCTTACTTTTAATTTTTCTTCTATTATTAAATTGAACTCAAACATCACATATCAAAGTTTGACCTTTGAGTTGATGGGATGCACTACATTTTTGTTCTAAGGTCTTAGTAATCGAGAACAAACTCGCTGACTCCGAATAATATATACGTCGACATTTTTTTTTATTTGGATAACTGATGATTACACAAAAACAAAAAGAAAAGAAAACGAAAGAATGTGTCAAATAGAGTTTCAGTATTTGGGGTTCTGAGTACATACTACAATAAAATCATTTATACTTATGATCTCAATGATTAAACTTTCATATTTTATTATTTCACAACTACTTCATATGTATATAAACCTATGTTTTCTCTATCTGTTATCTTTTTGTTTATTTAATTTTATCACTAGTTAGCTACCACTAGTGTCCCTATTCCAATTTAAAATTTGTCATGCATCCTGCTTTTGATGGTTTTTGTAATTTTATTTAGATCTCAAGTCTTAGTTAGTTGAATTGCTTCATGTTATTGAATTTCTTCATCTTGTAGAGCAATGAAAAGGGTGAAATAAGCTCCCAAAACCTGCCAGATTCTTAAATCTAGTCCTTTAACATTTTGCAAGTTGCAGTTTAACAAAAGACCAGGTATTCAATTAAGTCCTCACTAAGATTTACTAATTAAGGTTAAGTAAAAACTTTGTTTTGATGTTTTGTAAACCTTAATTGTGTTTGGAATAAAAAGAGGATTAAGGCAAATCTCATTGTACAACACTCCTTGTTTTACAAGAATAGGAGGAGGATGATAAATCATAAATGATATATGACATTCTCTTTGTATTTGGCCAAGATATTTTTTTGAAATAAAAAGCAGATGAGGTCTAAAAACTGAAAACCTAAAGAGAAAAAGTAATGTCTTTTAAATATTGCATGAGATGCTGGTGTATTTAACTCATAAAGCTGTAAAGTTTATGCAGAATACAGTCTAGGAACAGAAAAGAGATAATTGATAAAGGCGACAAGTCGCTAAAGCAAGTTGACGGAAATAGAAGGTAAAATAATAAATCCAAACCCGACCTAATAATATAGAAAAAGTACAATTGTGGATCATTTATTAGTTATTATTGTTGGTATTTCTATCTTAATTAATCCTTTTTCACTTACACCCCATAAGAATAAAGGCATTAGAGATCCAACAATACATTAGTAACTTTTCTATGAAAAAGATTTGTTGTATATATAATAATAATAATAAAATTGATTAATTATATATGATAAATGTCTTTTATAGTTTGTTATTCCAATTATCCTTCCTTGATTACGTAGAATATTAAAAACATAATGTAAACACAAATTAACGAGAAAAATTCCAAATGCATCTCTCTCTGACCAGTTGTCATTATGCGTCTACAAAAGATCAAGTAGATTTTTTTGATGATGTTTGACCATTTACTCCATCAAAACCACAATGACTGGGCGGGCAGACTCATGCGTAAATTGTTATTGAGAGTGTAGGAAAAAAAGTGTTCATCTCCTTTTATATCCAACAGCTGTTTCTGGTTTGTTAATGGTAGGTATATATATAGGCAGGCAAAAGGTCATTTGCATACTTATTTTGACAAATCTTTTTATATGAAAATCAAAATTTTACTAAATATATTTAAAACACCATAAATAAATAATACAGTTCATTGAGCTTTCGAATGATGTCTCTGGCATTTACCGCTGCTAAAACTTCACATCGATATTTTGAGACATTGAAACATTAAAACATAACGACTTTGTGTGTTTACGTATACGTATATGCTTTGGTGTACTTTTTATTGCATGAGTCACGACATAAACCTATTCTGCAGCTTTAGCTCACAACTAATGCATTACCCAGTTAACCATGATTGCCAATCGTGGAATGTAAAGCTCCCCACTACCTCTCGTTCATTCTTCTTTAACTGTAGCTTCTCTTTTGACCTTCTAGAATTCTTGCTCCCCACTCCAACAGTCCAACTTACCCTTAATTTACATGCTTTCATGTTATTTAGCTGTCCCATCATTTCTGTATGTATTTTACTGGTTTGGCAGCTGACACCCAACTTGGAACTGTTACAAATTGGCTCGTTTTTACAGAATCTGCAAGTTTATGTATATATATGTTTTATCTTTAATGTTTGTAGTTGTTTACTGAAGTTGTTGAGTTTGGTACCATTAGATGTAGATGGGGAGCCCAAGTCCACCTTACATGGTTTTGTTGCCTTCCTAGTCCCTTCTTCTATCTACAAGTCAAAGTAAGACTTGGCTGCCTGGTCTTCACCTTTCTTGCAAACCAAAACGTTGAGCTACAATTTCACTACAACAAAAACGCCTTCTTTACCTTTTCTTCCGTTTCAAACAGGATCTAGTCAGGGCTGAACTTTTCCACTACATATCTGTGGTTTTAGATTGAATCTCTTTCTGTTTCTTGGTTCTTGCTATTTTACTCTCTTCTAATCCATCCCTTGTCCTTTCAATATTAGCATTACTCATTTCTGTTGAATCTGGACTCTCTTCGCTTTCCATCTTGCTTT
>JAOSBO010000006.1:29052736-29064761 GCA_027563915.1 Erythroxylum rotundifolium
TTTAAAATATATTAAACAATATACAAAGCACAATATATTAATTATTATATAATTTTAAACCATATGAAACATAAATGCAAATATATCTATCCAAATCTTTTGTATTTATTATAACATAAGTAAAACTAATATATAAAAAAAAATTAAAACATATAAAAATTCAAATAATATTATATAAATCTCAAAATAAACATGAAGATGTGATTGTGAGTATTGTGACAATTATGTGTAAAACACAAGGGTAAAATGGACTAAAAATAGGCTCGTTAATTGATCTGAAAAATCAACATAAAAAAATGCTTTTTTGAGAAGATACAAATTTGAGCTTCTTAAAAAGTTATATTTTAGCTGTCAAAAAAATTACATTTATTAAAAATGTAATTTTTATTTCACAGTTAAATACTCATTTTTCTTAAGAAAACTTTTGCCGTGGAAAAAAGTGATTGTTCACTCTCCAAAAGCTCAACCAAACAGGCACTTAGACGGACAATTGAGAAATTAAGAATTCGGATTAAACATGATTTGATAAGATATTAGAATTTTAATTAAGTTTTGGTCAAATCACTACTAAAAGGTCTAGAACTAGTTATTTAAATAGTTGACCTTATTATTTTTTAATCTTTTAATATTTTCATTTTTAATCAATATGAGATACTCTAACAATATGTAGTATACTTCTAACATTTAATTAAACAAAAACAAGATGAGAAATAAGGTTTACTATAGAAATCGAATAACATTTGGATTTTTGGCTCTTTCTTGAATTTTTGGTTGAAGCTTTGTTCACAGGACGTAACGCTGCAGGGTTAAAGAATAAAGCGAGAGCAGTAAGATTCTCACCCAAACGCCGAGCCGTGTCAGTTAAACCGCACGTCGTAGCAGCGGAATGAATGGGAACAAGACAAGAAGGCCCAAGAATGTACAGTTATCATGGCCCAGAAAGTTCTTAAATAGCCTGTAAACTGATTTTGGATATAACACTAAACTTAATTTTTTCCCCTAATTTTATCTTAATTTAAATGTTTTCAAGTTCTCCTTTTCTTACAACTAAAGCATCATGTGTACATCGAAAATAAGATGAAGTTCATTAAGTGTAACATGACGAAGTTAAAAGTAATTCTCTAGTTAAAGATTTTTACTTCCTTTTTAAGAAATATATGGCTTGATATTTGATCGATATTTTTTGTAGGCCCATATTAAACTTGGTTTAGGGTTCTTGTTAATTTAATAATATGTTAAATCTTGACTATTAATTTAGTATTTGATGGAAGTACAATATTTAATGTCAACAAAAAAGTATATATAAACTAGTTCTTTCTTTAACCTAATTAAGTGCAGACAAAATAAATACAGTATGTAGGTATTTATGTATTGAGCTATCCATCAAGCTATCATACCAAAAAGAGTTAAAAGAGAGAAATTAGTTTGTGATCGTTGAAAACTTTCTCTATACATCATGACGAATTTCGCTCAAAGTAAGTGATTTATTCGTTTCATTTATGTGGTTATTATTATTATATTCAAGAGCACAAATAATTTACGTATGATTCATGATTTATGTATAATTTATGTGTTGTTAATTGAATAATCAAGAACAGAAATTTTATATATGGTATGCCTCGAGTTTTTTAATAAATAATAATCCTTATATTATTGATTTGATGATTGTTCAATTACGATGTTTATAAATATTGTGATTTTAGGTTTTTGTACGAAGAATTATTTTTCCTTGAAAAGAACCAAAAAAGGTGTTGTTGTCACTTTCCACCCAGTCAAACCCTAGATCCGTCATGTCTGCCCCTAGTTAACTTAAAGAGTCCTCGAAACGCCACCTATAGGATGCTTCGGTTGACTTAACGTAAGGCGTCGATGTTCTCTTTATGATTCTCATCCATAGGGATATTAAAGAGGTTGTGATTGTTGTTCATTATGTTTTAAAGATACTCGTCAAATTTACAGAGAGTGATGTAGGAGTGGCAGAAGGCTGGAAATAATGAGAGGGGGGACCGACACAGTTATCATTTTGCCCCTTTTTTTTCTTTGGTTGTTTGTTTAATCGTTGGCTAAAGAAAATCTCTTCTATTTTAAGTGCCCCTGTAATTGTCGCCGCCGACCATCTCCTTCCTGGATTTCTCTGTTACTCAGTTAGGGTATTTGACCTGAACAACCATTAATTTTAGGATTCTGATCATGCGTCAGCATTTGATTTATTATTATTATTTTATATATGACAGTATAATTAAAATTAATTTGTTAGTTACCAAAGTGGTCAAATTAGTTTTTGAATGTATGGTCATATAATTATGTATTTTATGAAATATTATTATGAAAATTTTATTAGTTAATAGAAATTAAGGACTTTACTCAAAGGTAAATCAATATTCTATATCTAATAAAGATAAAGAAGAAAATTGATATACTCTTGTCACATATATATAATCATCCAAAGATGGTATGTGAGTTTGATGAAGTTCATTTAATTTTCTTATAAAGTTTAAATAACATTTTAATGATGGTAATAATATGTATTGTTGTGTTTATCGAAAGAAAACCTTCAATATATGTAATGTATGTGCTTCCTGTTTGAATATGTTAATTAGTGAACTTTTATATGTTTGCAGTTATTAGCTTTCACTCTCAAGCTTTTTCTGTTACCTTAATTACTGGTGTGAATTTCTCTGAATAGAGCGAATAAGTCACTTTCCATTTACTACTTTAGATCTTTGTTTAATGCTATTAGAGGATAAGTCTTCTGACCTTAATGATACCAGTACAAAGGTTGAAAAAGCACACTATAAGGTGTGGGCAAAGTTCAACAGGTTATGTTGAATTTTATGCAAATGACAATTGCTTGCAACATTAAGTCTATTCTTCCTAGTACTGAAATTCAGAATGCTAAAGATTTTCTTAATCTTGTGGAAGATAAGTTCCGTTATACCAATAAGGCATTTGCAGGGAAACTTATGGCTGAACTCATGACCATGAAGTTTGATGGGTCAAAGAGTATGTAACAACATGTCCTTGATATGTCAAATATCGCAACAAGACTTAAGACATTAGGTATGGCTGTAAAAGACTCCTTCTTAGTGCAATTTATCATGAACTCACTTCCAACTGCATATGGAAAGTTCCACATCAATTATGACACATTGAATGATAAGTGGAATATTGATGAATTGTCTAGCAAGCTTATTTAATAGAAAGCGAGATTAAACAAACAAGAAGTTCTTTATATTAATTTAGTGTGTCAAGGAGTTGGAAAGAAACTCAGACCAAAGTCAAAGGATTTTAAAAAAAAGAATCTGTTAAAGTTCCAAAGGTTGTTGATGGTGAAAGGAAGGGATAAAAATTAGATAAATGTCACTTCTGCTAGAAAGAAGGAAATTATCAGAAAGACTACCTGAAAAAACATAAGACTTGGTTTGAAAAGAAATCTATATACTTTGAATCAAACTTATACGCAGTTCCTTCGAATACTTGGTGGTTTGATTCTGGTGCCACTATTCATGTTTCCAACATTATGCAGAGATTCCTTATAATCCAAACCATAAACCCAACTAGCAACTTTCTGTCTATAGGGGACCGAATGAAGGCCCCAGTTGAAGGTGTAGGGACTTACAGGTTAACATTAGATACTGGACATCACTTAGATCTAACGAACACTCTCTATATATCTTCGATTTCTAGAAAGTTAATTTCTATTTCTAACTTGATGCTAATAGATATATCTTGAAGGGTGGACATGGTTATTGCAATTTGTACAAGAATAATTTCTTTATTGGTTATAAAATGCTTATGGATGGTTTATATAAATTGAAACTTAATGTTTTTTTTTTCTGATTCGTTATTTGTTATTAATCATAATGTTAGAATGAAACGTAGTTTGACGAATGAACATTTTGTTTGCTTGTGGTATAAACTTTTGGGTCATATATCCAAAGAAAGATTAGAAAGATTAATGAGATTCTACCGAATCTAGATTTTACTGATCTTGGCTTATGTGTGGAATGCATTAAGAGCAAGCAAACCAAACATAGCAAGAAAAGAGCCATGAGAAGCAGTTAGCTTCTTAAAATAATATACACTAACATATGGGGACCTTTTGACACTCTATCCTTTAATAAAGAAAAATACTTCATCACCTTTATAGATGATTTTTCATGGTATGGATATATCTATTTGCTGCATGAAAAATCTCAAGCTGTAAATACCCTTGAGATGTTTGCAAAGTAGGTTGAGAGGCAATTAGATAGAAAAGTGCAAATTATAAGATTTGATAAAAGTGGTGAGTATTATGGAAAGTATGATGAATCTGGACAATATCCTGCTTCGTTTGCTAAGTTTCTCGAAAGTTATGACATATGTCCACAGTATACTATGCCAGGCACACAGCAACAAAATAGTGTGGAAAAATAGGTGAAATATAACATTAATAGATATGGTTAGGAGTATGATCAGTAATTCTTCATTAGCCAAAAGTCTATAGATGTATGCACTTAAAAATGCTATGTATCTGCTAAATAGGGTTCCTAGTAAGGTTGTCCCTAAAACTCCTTTTAAGTTATGAACTGGAAAGAAACCTAGTTTAAGAAACTTACATGTTTGGGTTGTCCAGTCGAAGCACTTATCTATAGCCCACATGAAAGAAAATTGGATTATAAAAAAGTTAGTGGTAACTTTATTGGTTACCCTGAGAAATCCAAAAGGTATAGGTTTTACTTGCCAAACCATAGTTCTAGAATTGTTGAAATAGTCAAAGCTAAATTTTTAAAGAACAGTGAAGTTAGTGGGAGTACTGAAAATCAAGTTATGGATATTAATAAAATAAGGGTTGATATCCTATTACCCATAAATGTTCTTAAACCCACAACTACATCAAATGTTGTTCCTGCTTTGGAAGATCAAAATAATTAAGACTAACATTTAAATAATGAAGAAGCACCCTATGAAGAACCTAACTTACCACCAGCTTGTGCAAATGAACCAGTTGGTATAACTTTAAATAAACCTGTAAGGTTAGAAGGTCGGTTATTTCTGATGATTATGAGGTTTATTTGTAATAGTAGGATTATGATTGTAGCATTGATAATGACCCTTTTTTGTTTTCACAAGCCATAGGTAGTGATAAGTTTGAAAGATGGATTGATGCTATAAAAGAAATTTTGAAATCAATGGCTCAAAGTAATGTTTGGGATCTTGAAGACTTGCCAAGAGGTTCTAAATGAGTTGGCTGAAAATCGGTCTTTAAGAATAAATGCAACTCGAATGGCAATGTTGAAAGACATAAAGCTTGACTTGTTGCCAAAGGTTACACTCAGAAAGAAGACATTTATTATAAGGAGACTTTGTCACCTATCTCAAAGAAAGATTCATTGAGAATAATTTTAGCATTAGTAGCTCAATTTGATTTAGAGCTACATCAGATGGATATGAAAACAACTTTTCTGAATGGGGATCTTGAAGAGGAAGTTTCTATGGATCAACTTAAAGGTCTTTCCACTAAAGGTAAAGAAAGTATGGTGTGTAAATTGAAGAAATCAATATATGGACTTAAATAAGCTTCCAGGAAGTGATATATTAAGTTTAATAATACCAATACTTCTTTCAGTTTTGAGGAAATCATTGTTGATCGGTGTATTTATCGAAAGAACAATGGGTGTAAGTTTATATTTCTAGTTCTGTATGTTGATGACATGTTGCTTCCAGCTAATCATTTAGGTTTGTTGCATAAGACTAAAGAATTTCTTTCTAAGAATTTTGAAATAAAAGATATGGGAGAGGCATCTTATGTGATTGGAATTGCAATATTCTATAAGAGGTCAGAATCTTTATTATGATTGTCTCAAAAAGCCTATATTGAAAAAATTCTTGAGAAATTTAACATGTGCAAGTACTCAATAGGTGTAGTCCCTATTCAAAAGGGAAATAAATTTAGTCTTATGCAATATACAAATAATGATTTGGAATGTAAGAAAATGGAAACAATTCCATATGCTTCTGTTGTGGGCAGTTTGATGTACCTACAAACCTGTATTAGACTTAACATCAGTTTTGTAATAAAGATGCTGGGTAAATATCAAAGTAATCCTGGTATTGATCATTAGAAGGCTGCAAAGAAAGTTTTTAGATATCTTCAAGGAACAAACAATTACATGCTCACTTATAAGAGGTCTGATCATTTAGAAGTGATTGGATATTCAAATTTAGATTTTGTCAAGTGTGTTGATAGTAAAAAGTCAACATTTGACTTTTTTCCTATTAGCTGAAAGAGCAATCTCATGAAAAAGTGTCAAACAATCTGTCATTGCTTTATCCACTATGGAAGCAGAATTTGTAGCTTGTTATGAGATTATAATTCATACATTATAGCTGTAGAACTTTTTTTTAGGGCTTGGAGTTGTCGACATAGTAAGCAAGCTACTGAAAATTTATTATGATAATTCTGCAATATTTTTCTTCTCTAAAAATGACAAATACTCCAAAGGCGCAAAACACATAGAATTAAAGTATTTTGTTGTTAAAGAGGAGATTTAGAAACAAATAGTGCTTATAGAACATATTAGGATGGATATTAAAGCAGCAGATCCTCTAACTAAGGGTTTACAACCAAAGACATTCAAAGAATATGCTCTTAGGATGGGTCTTGGTTGTATCGATGATTGATAATAATGTTTAATGATAATGTTTTAGCACTATTGAGCTCAATAATAATGTGTTTCTAAATTTTATATTTCTTATTCATTATGTTTATATACACATGATTGTTTGAATAAGAAATTTGTCTGAATTTTCATAATAAGTATGTGGAATATATGTTGTTTATATACAACTTATAAGCTTAAATATAATAGGTTGTTAATGTAGAGTATACGACTATACTGTGTTCCATAACTCAAATTATGTGATTTGTTGTGTTGAGGTATTTATGATGTTAACGGTTTATAAGATTTAATTTTTGCTAGCCTTATGTTATACTATTAATATAATGATGAAACATCCGACCAAGTGGGAGAATGTAAGAAATATATGGCTTGACTTTATAACCTATATTTTCTGTAGGCCCATATTAAACTTAGTTTAGGGTTTTTATTAATTTAATAGTATATTAAATCTTGACCGTTAATTTAGTACTTAATGAACGTACAAGATTTAATGTCAACAAAGAAGTGTATATAAGATAGTCATCTCTCTACCCTAATTAAGTACGGACAAAACAAATACAAAATATAAGTATTTGCATATTGAGCTATCCATTAAGCTATCGTATAAAAAGAGGGTTAAGAGAGAGAAACTAGTTCGTAATCGTTGAAAGCTTTCTTTCTACATTATGACAAAATCCACTTAAGATAAGTGATTTATTCACTTCATCTATGTAGTTATTATTATATTCAAGATCTGAATGGACATAAATGATTTACGTATGGTTTATGATTCATGTATGATTTTTATGTTGTTGATTGAATAATCAAGAACAGACAACTTCCGCCTTTTCTCAAATTTAACTTCAGAATACAACAGTAACATAAGATAAGAATACTGAAACATGTAGATATCTAAATGAATTGGAGACAAAGTGATGCGGAGCAGATAGCGCTGAATTTTCTAGAAGACGTTGACCGCGACAAGATTTGCGGCAGATTGTGCAAAATGTCATAACTTTTGCGTATGAAGATTTTGAGGATTGTTTTGTTATTTTTCGTGTTTTATTATTTTCTTTCTGCCTATATAAGGCATAACTTTTGCGTGCGAAGACTTTTAGGACTGTTTTGTTATTTTCCATATTTTGTTATTTTCTTTCTACCTATATAAGGCAAATGATGTTATTTTGTTAAGCAACTTATTTTGAACCAATTTACAAACTTTCTCTAAACCTAATTAGGGTTTATTTTCCATTGAACACTTTTACACTGCGTTAGGTGGTATCAAAGCATGGCGACTGGCAGTGGCGGTATTCTCTGTGACGGTGATCAGGAGGATGGAGCCCCACATGGGGATAGGGTGTTGCAACGTTTGGAACAACGTCTTGAGCAACGAATAGATCACATGTCCAGGCGTTTCGAGGAACGTTTTCAGGAGCTTATAGATCATTTGGATGTTTGCGGTCTTAGACTGAATAGGGGAAGGAATGATGGTAGGAGACAGCCAGGATATGCTACTCGTGGTGAACCTATCAACAGACCAGAACCTCCACGTAGACAACCTACTTACGAAGATGATTCGGAAAAAGAATTCAATTTCGAACCACAGCGGATCAATCGAAATCCAAGGGGAAACGAATATGGGCAGAGATGGAACGAAGATCGAGAAGGAGGAGATTTCTGATTAAAGGTAGATATTCCTTGCTTTAATGGTAGTTTGGGAATTGAGGAGTTTTTAGATTGGATTGCGGAAATAGATAGGTTCTTTGATTATGCAGAAACTCTGGTAGAAAGGTGGGTAAAACTGGTAGCCTATCGCTTGAAGGGGATGGCTTCGGCTTGGTGGGAGCGAGGTTAATCCAGAAGAGAGAGAGAAGGAAAACTCCCCGTACAAACCTGGTATAGGATGAAGCATTTGTTGAAACTGAAATTTCTACCCCCGGATTATGAACAGATTCTGTTTCAACAGTATCAGAGATGTCAGCAGGGTAGCTGGACAGTTCATGAGTACACAGCTGAATTTATGAGGTTGGCAGAACGAAATAATTTGCTGGAGTCTGAAGGGCAGTAAGTGGCTCGATATTTAGAAGGGTTACGGGTGAACTTGAGAGATAGAATTAGTGTGTAGGTGATTCGAACTTTGAGTGAAGTGAAGAATTTGGCTAAAACTAAATTGATGCAGCTGGAGCGAGGCAGAAGGAGTTTTGGTAGTTTTGGTGGATATAGTGATAGTGTAGATGACAATAAGGCTACTGTAAATCAACCTGATCATGAAAATAACTCTAAGAACTTGAACAAACAGTCTGTGGAAGATAAGGCAGTCGGTAAATGTCCCATGAATGAGGGGCGAGATAGAGAACTTAAGAAGACAGATAATCCCTATACAAGGCCCATTGTTGGGAAGTGTTTTCGGTGCAACCAGCAGGGACATAGATCAAACAAATGTCCTACCTGAAAAACAGTCAATGTGCTAGATTGAGAGGAAGAAGATGGGGAGATTTACTGTGAACCGGATGGGGTTGAGGAAGAAGAGGAGTATGATGAAGATGAAGGGCAGGCTTATGTTGTACGGAGGATGATGTTGGCCCCTAAGCGGGAAGAGGAATCACAGTGACACCAATTATTTAGAACTCGGTGTACTATTGGTAACAGGTTGTTTGGTGTTATTGTTGTTAGTGGGAGCTGTAAAAATATTATTGGGAAGGATACTGTGAAGAAGTTGAAGCTACCTGTTGAGAAACACCCGAATCCTTACTCGTTAGGGTGGATAAAATCTGATGCTGGAAAAATTGACGTGACAGAACGCTGCAAGGTGCCTTTCTCTATAAGTAATACTAGGATACTATTTATTGTGATGTAGTGGATATGGATGTATGTCATCTTTTATTTGGCAAGATGTTGATGCGTAGCATTCTGGAAAGAGTAACGTGTATAAGCTGGAGAAGGATGGCGTGAAGTTCTCATTGCTCCCTTTGAAAAATAAATCTGCTATGCCAGGGAAGAGCACATTCTTGACCTTGGCAGACAATTTTGCAGAAGAGGCTAAAGAGACAGGGCAGATTCATGCGTTAATAGTGAAGCAAATTCTGTTCAATGAGTCGGAATTGCAAGTAGAGGAGCAACCAGAGTTAGTTCGTCCTTTGTTATAAGAGTTTAAAGAGCTGATAGGGGAGGAAATACCATATGTGTTACCTCCAATGAGAGATATACAACACCAAATTGATCTTATCCCTGGTGCTAGTCTCCCTAATCTACCCCATTACAGAATGAACCCTAGGGAGAGTGATTTATTGAAAGGAAAGGTAGAAGAGTTGTTGAAGAAGGGGTTGATTTGGGAGAGTTTGAGTCCGTGTGCAGTGTTGACATTGTTGACACCAAAGAAAGATGGCAGCTGGAGAATGTGTGTTGACAGTCAAGCAATCAACAGAATTACTGTGGGTTATAAATTTCCTATTCCAAGAATAGATGATATGCTGGATAGGTTGCATGGAGCACAATGGTTTTCAAAGCTAGATTTGAAGAATGGTTATTATCATATTTGGATGAATCCAGGAGATGAGTGGAAGATAGCTTTCAAGACCAAAGAGGGGCTTTACGAGTGGCTGGTTATGCCTTTTGAATTGTCAAACGCTCCTAGTACGTTTATGAGGTTGATGAATCGGATACTTAAACCATTTATTGGCAATTTCGTTGTGGTGTATTTTGATGATATTTTGATATTTAGCCGTAGTGAGGAGGAGCATATGGCACACTTGAGAGTTGTGTTAACAGCTTTGAAAGATAACTTGTTGCATGTCAATCTCAAGAAGTTCAGTTTTCTTACAAATAAATTAGTGTTCTTGGGGTTTGTGGTTTCGGCTGATGGTATTCATGTTGATAAGTCGAAAATAGAAACAATTAGAGACTAGCCTACTCCTAAAAATGTAACTAAATTGAGGAGCTTCCATGGGTTGGCCACATTTTATAGGAGATTTATCAAAAACTTTAGTAGTATTGCTGCCCCAATGACAGAGTGTCTGAAGAAAGGGAAGTTCCAGTAGGAGAAGAAGCAGACAACAGCTTTGCTATCCTTAAAGAGAAACTGTGTACAGCACCTGTACTTGCACTTCCAGATTTTGAGAAGTTGTTTGAAGTGGATTGTGATGCTAGTGGAATGGGTGTAAGGACTGTTCTTTCACAAGAGAAGAGGCCAGTTGCATTTTTCAGTGAGAAGCTTAAAGATGCAAGGCGCAAATGGAGCACCTATGACAAGGAATTCTATTCTGTTGTTCATGCTCTAAAAACATGGGAACACTACTTGATTGGGAAAGAGTTTGTGCTTTATTCAGATTATGAATCTTTGAAGTACTTAAACAGCTAGAAGAGAATTAACAGAGACATGCATGCAAGGTGGTGTCAGTTTTTATAGAAATTCCCTTTCAAGCTAAGGCATAAATCAAGTGTATAGAATAGAGTGGCTGATGCATTAAGTAGAAGAGCAACATTGCTATTGACTCTGAGCCAAGAGATTATTGGTTTTGAGTAGTTAAAAGGGGAGTATGCAGTAGATTATGACTTTGCAGAGATATGGGCCCAGGTAATCAATAACCATCTAATTTCTTCTTTTTATTTACCTGACGGTGACTTAATGCATGAAAACCAGTTATGCATTCCGAAAACGTCTATAAGAGAGAAAGTGATCAGTGACTTGCATGGAGGTCGATTAGTAGGTCATTTGGGTAGAGACAAGACTCTTGCAGCTGTTAAAGAAAGATTCTACTGGCCACACTTGAGAAGGGATGTTTATAGATTTGTGGAGAAGTGTTATACTTGCCAGAGATCCAAGGGCCAGTCCAAGAACACTGGATTGTACATGCCTCTACCAGTTCCAGAGAACATTTAGGAAGATCTTTCCATGGACTTTGTGTTGGGACTGCCACGAACACAAAGAGGCGTTGACTCTGTTTTTGTTGTAGTTGACAGGTTTTCCAAAATGTCACATTTTATTCCTTGCAGGAAAACCTCAGATGCAGTTGCTGTTGCTAGGTTGTTTTTCAGAGATGTTGTCCGACTACATAAGGTCCCAAAGACTATCACTTCGGATTGTGACAGCAAGTTTCTTAGTTACTTCTGGAAAACACTGTGGAAACTTTTTGACTCTTCTTTGCAGTTCAGCAGTACAGCTCATCCGCAAATAGATGGGCAAACTGAAGCAGTCAACTAAACTTTAGGCAACTTGATTCGTAGTCTTTGTGGGGACAGGCCAAAGCAGTGGGATTTGATTCTTCCACAAGCTGAGTTTGCTTACAATAGTGCAATCCATAGTGTTATTGGCCGTTCACCTTTTTCTATTGTCTACACGAAGATGCCATAACACACCCTGGATTTGATCAAGCTACCTAAGAGTG
>JAOSBO010000006.1:29116413-29126956 GCA_027563915.1 Erythroxylum rotundifolium
TATAGATATACATAGTATATATATTGATTCATCTTCATTAACTATTGCAATTAGATTCAAAATGCATACATATTTTACAGCAAACACAAATCTCTTGCCTTTGAGTCATTGGAACTGTTCCTTATGTGCTCCGACATTGAAGAGTAACATTTCCTATTACTCTGGCAGATATACTACAGTTGGTTATATTGGTAGTGAGCGAGACTCACTTGGGTCTCTTGATGACCCCTCTCCTCTTTATCTCTTCCTTGGTACCTCCTTTACTTTTTATTGGGTGGCAAACTCCTTCCTTCTCTTTGTTGTACCTAAAACTAAAAATAATAATAATACGAACAGATCACTTTTCCCTACAGTTAATTCATACATTTTTTACATTACAAAATTGTGAAAAAAAACAAATAAAATTTAAATTAAACTAGAAATAATGTAATTAACAAACATTTAGACAATTAAACTAATGAATTAATAATAAATTAGTAAATGAAATTAACCAATAAAAATAATCAAATATGCAATTACTTATGCAATTCTTAAAATTAAACAAGCAATTACATAATTTAACAATTAAACCTATGCGAAATACTAAATTGTAATGAAATTAAACTAGGAAATAACATTTAATTACTAGGAAGGGAATAGATTAAACCCAATCTAGAAAAAATCATCATAATTCATCACATAGTGAGCAAAATGTGCATACCTAAATCTAATTTTATCCAATTCACATGCAATTAATCAAATTATTATAACAATTCATATAGAAAAGGATGAAATTCAACTTGTAATTGAAAATTAAGAACAAGATCAAATGAAATCAACCTAAGATTAAAAAATTACATAACCTTAGCATTCTGGAGATGAAAAACCCTAAAATTGACAAAATAACCAAAATTTCAAGTTTAATTAATATAAAAGTAAGGAAAAATTAGTTGGATGTTGCCAAATCACACAAAAAACATTAGGTAAGTATGAAGAAGAGAGGTGCAATAGATGTGTGGCACAATAGGGAGAGAAAACGAGAGAAAGGAAGAAAGGAAGGAAAATAGGGTTTTTAAGCATGTTTCATAGACTTACACCATCGTGTAACTGAGTATGTAAGTCACTGTGAATGTGTGACTCTAGACATGGGCATGTAACTCTTCGCGAACTTACACGATCATAAATGTGACTATGTAAGTCACTATACATATGCAAATTTTGACATAGGCATATGTTGTGACATGTTCCAGGTAACTTAGGATAAATGAGCATGTCTTACATTAGTGTAACTCACCATAAGCATGAGGGAAATTTTTTTATGAACTTCAGAAACATTCACGACCTTGACTAGTGATTGTGTAGGTCACCGTCACTATGTAAACTATGATGAAATCAAATTTGGATACGCATCGAATTATACACATGCATGTATATAACTGTCTTTACCTAAAAATTCTTTAAAAATAAAAAATTTCCTTTAAAGTCACAAGAATTAGTAAAACATACCCAAAAATGCAAAATAGGCAAAATCAAATGAAGATGTTTTATAACCTAACATTAAACACACCAAAAAGAATTGCAAACCATCATTAAAGCTCAAAAACAAACAAATAAACATATTCAAATATAAACAATACTATCATAATTCATAGGTTGCCTCTTAAGTTACGCTTGTTTAACTTATTTAGCTCAACGCACCTATTATGCTCAAGGTAGCTTATAGGGATTAAGTTTGTTATTTCTTACCTTGGGTTCTTTAACCTCTAAATAAGCTACCTACTTTTTCCTTGTACAATATTTTTCATCCTTCTTTGTTTTTTGAATTGGAAACAACTCTGACACACTTTTAGAAGAAGAATATTGTAAAAAAAATCTAAAACTAAATCTTCAAATAAATCAATAGAATCATTAAAATCCACAAGGTCAAAGAAATGATTCAAGATATCACACATTGTAAATATGACCTCTTTGTCCCTAATCCTAAGCATTAGGTTTCCTCCATTAACATTAATAATTGATCTAGTTATTGTTAAAAGGGTCGATCTAGAGCTAGAAGTACTTCTACAACTTTCTTTATGAAAAGAATCACAAAATCAACTGAGAAGATAAATTTATCAACCTTAACAAGTATATCTTCCATAATATGTTTAAGATGCTTTAATGATCTATCTGCTAATTGTAATCTTAGTAGGTTTTGTTTCACTTAATCTCAATTTGTTAAACAAAGAATAAGGTATCATATCAATTCCCACCTTTAGGTCAGCTAAAGCCTTTTCTATTTTTAAGCTACTGATTTGATAAGGGATAGTAAAACTCCCTGGCTCTTTAAGCTTCTTTAGTAGCTTACTTTGATGAATTGCTGAGCACTTTACACTTAGTGTAAGAATTGCTAACTCCTCCAACTTCCTCTTGTTTGTTATTAACTCCTTCAAAAATTTTGAGTACTTTAACATTTTTATAAGGGCCTTAATAAAGTTAAAAGTTATTGTGGAGTTGTTTAAATAGTTTAGGGAACTTACCAAATTGCTTATCCATTAGATCTTTCCTCACTTGGTTAGGATAAGGGATGGTAACTAAAATTTCTTGACTCTTTGAAAGCATCGTTTAACTTCAATTTTCTCTTAAGTCATAGTATTATTCTCTTTCTTATCTTAGGTTTTATTGTTTTCCTCTTTTATCCCTTTTCTAGTTCCAAGGTCCATCACATATTCTTTAGGAATTGTCTCTTTAGTATTAAGAAAAATCCCTTATAGTCTTTTGAAGATTAAATTGGCAAGTTGGTCAATTTATACTTCCAAGTTACCCATAGAAGCCTTTTGATTCCTTGACATCTCTGTGGATTGAAATCTCACCTCTAAATGTTGAAGCATTCTATACATCTCATCCTCTAAGCTCAGCTTCTTTTTGAGGTAGTTTTGGTTAGATTTCTAATGAAGGGGTTGTTCCTTGTCTACCTTTGATTCCCCTAAGAAAAATTTTGGTAATTCCTCTATCTCATAATGTATGTATTGTTATATATATTATTCTAGGGTTTAAGAGTATTCCTTATATAATCCACATTCTCGAGTTGTAAAGCTTGACAACTTAAACTTGAATGTTAGCCTGTACAACTTATACTGCACAACTTTGAATATTTTAGGATTCACAATTAATTCTTCAATCTTCCTACTCAGCACTTTAACTTAGTTTGTTAGTGTCATAACTACATCAATGTCATATACTCCTATTGGCTTGCTAAGTCTTGTTTGAGAGGATCATAGCCATGTAATTAATGAGTTCCTAAGATACTTTTGGAATTTTATTATTTAGAGTACCCCTAGCTGCTACATTTATCATCTACCTCGTTGTTCAGTTAAGCCTATTATAAAAGTTCTATATTTCCATCTACAATGGTAAACCATGATGTAGACACTTCCTCAGCATCTCCTTAAATCTCTCCCATATGTCACAAAACATCTTTGAATCAACCTAACATAAGAGGAGATGTCATTTTTTAGTTTCTCTACCACTTAGTTCCAAGAATTAAGGGAGGATGTAGAAGAGAGTTTAACCATTGCTTCACCTTTTCCCTCAGTGAAAACTAGAATAATCTTAACCTGATTGCATGGTTATTAGCACTATTGAACTTAAAAGTATCAAAAATCTCTATAAAGTTAGCAATAAGTGTGTTGGGGTCTTTATCTCATAGCCCATCAAACTAGATAGATTGTTGGACCATTTGAGTAATACTTAGTTTAATCTCAAAATTGTTGGCGTTAACATTCAGTCTCATGATGCTAGACTCTGCTCTTATTAAGTTTGTTCTAATGTAATTGAATATGGTCCTTGGTTGGTTTGTCATAATTTCATATTCTTTTATATCAATTTGACCTTTCAAGTCCTGTATTTATCGATGTAACTCAAACTCTCTAAGTAGGATTTTATAAAGATTTTTATGAGCTATCCTCTCAATCCCTATATCTTAGTTGACAAGATGTAATAAATTCCCTCGGGCCATAAACTAACCATAAGAGCTATAGAAGTAATAAAACTAAATAGTCCATAAAATAAGTAAAAAATTTAAAGCAAAAAAGGTAAAAAATAAAAATACTTATTAATAGCTAGATTAATTAAACAAATTAGAAAAAGAAAAACAAATAACAATAACTAAATTGATAAAATCATTTTTTCCTGCTATTTTAAGCCCCAATAACTATGTCAAAAACTTGGTATATATTTTTATGTTTTAATTATTTTAATCTATAAGTTCACAGTGTATTTGTACCTAGCACTAGTAAGTACTGGCAAATTCTATAAGGATTACAAATACTAGTAGTGGCCTTTTTTTCTATCATCTAAGTGCTAAATAAGAAGATGATTTAATTTAAAACTAAACTAAGAGTCAATGTAATACGAAATCAAGAAAATTTTAACACAAAGATTAATTAAATATAAAATAACTAGTACCTAGGTAATGAATTCCGCTAAGATATCTTAAGTATCAACCCTTTATTGTACAACCCAATTGTCGTTCACTAGAATGTAGAAAATCCTGTCTTATGTTAATATCTTTCTCAAGAATATTAATAACAAATCCTCGGTTGATTAACGAAAACTTCTTTCTAGTTAAAACCCTTAAAGAATTTCTCTATTAGGTTTGACCATAATCCAGAGGAATTATGTCAACTTATCTCTAGGTTTGCTTGCTAGTCCTTTCAATTATGGTAGATATATTTATACAAAAGGATTTCTCATTCTTAATCATATGAAATCAGACATTGAACTAATATCTTGGATATATTAATTTGAGAATATAAAAACAATTGAATCTCAATTAATATGTTAACTAAATTACATTAAATAAAGAATCAAATCATAGTATCAATACTAACTTAAGGTTCATCCTACCTAGGCAATACACTCCTTAATTCCCAAAAATAGAAAACAAGACCAAAATTAAAAGTTAAAAAAATCATTAAAAAGAAAAGAATCCATAGATGTGTATATCTCCCTTCTCTCTAATGAAATTCCTTTGAATCCTTGATAAAAGGTTATTCTCTTTTAGATCACTTGAAGTATCTTTGTTTTTCTCTTATCCTGGCTTCAAAATTGTGTCTTTAACTCAAACTTTGGTTATAGCTTTTGACTCTAATCTTCTCTCCCCCATATCCTCTTCATAATTTCCTTTTATATTATGAAACTAGTGTATCTAGATTATACACGGTTAGTCAGATGGTCTTATGAGTGACTGTGTATCCTAAGAACCCTTAAAAATCGTGACTTTACACTTTTGTAGAGCTTACACAGGCAAAGGACACATTCGTGTATGTTGCTTACACAAGCATGTCTTAACACGAACAAAAATAATATCTTCAAAGCTTTACATGCTCACAATCTCTTACGTGGTCTTTATACATAGTCGCGTATTACTTAAATAGATATATACATATTCACATAGGTGTGTGTCTAAAAAATAACTCTAATTGTTCTATTTGACACCGTTATTTTCTCTTAATTCTTTCCATTTGATCTATAAATGTAGTTAAGACATAAAAATACACTTGAAGCAAAAGAAGTACCAAAAACAATGTAAAACTCTAAATTAACAAGCAAAAGGCCCTTACTATGGGCATAAAATATAGTATAATAATCGTTTATTAGTAAAAGATTACCATAAGAAGATGGAGATTGCCATGATTAGAGCTAATGTAGAGTAAGATAGGGAAGCCATAATAACATGGTTTCCAATTGGCTAAATAGAGAAATTAAAGATGTGGTGGATTTATAATACTATGTAGAGCTTTAAGATATGTTATGATGGTTATTAAAATTGAGCAATAATAAAAGCGTAATAACTCAAATAAGATGTGGCAAAATTTAGGTTCCACTTCTTGCAAATTAAACTAAAGAAAAACATAGGACAAGGTTATTTCTAAGCCTAAAATTGATGTAACAAAAAAACTAAAAAAAAAGGAGGAAGCATTAAAACCTAAGGTAAAACTGAAAATAAAACTACTAGAACTTATGGTATTGAAT
This sequence comes from Erythroxylum rotundifolium, assembly GCA_027563915.1. NCBI lineage: Eukaryota > Viridiplantae > Streptophyta > Magnoliopsida > Malpighiales > Erythroxylaceae > Erythroxylum > Erythroxylum rotundifolium. The sequence continues at coordinate 29,122,408 of JAOSBO010000006.1, forward strand.
GTTTTAGATGTTTAAGTATAGGGCATATTACTTTTCAATTTCTAAATACAAGGGCAGTGATGATTAAAGAAGATAAGGGTACTGCAAGTGGAGTTGAATTAAATTTGGATGATGAATCTATGCCACACTTGGATGATAGGGCATGATTTGAGTGCCTAAGTGAAAGAGGAAGAGGTGAAAAAAGACAATATTTTTCATAACAGATGCTGAATCAATGAAAAGGTATATAGTTTGATAATTGATAGCTGTAGTTATACCAATGTTGCTATTACTGGCTTGGATGATAAATTGAGTTTACTATCCTAAACCTTATAAATTACAATGTTTGAATGAATGTTGAGATGTTAACGTGTATAAGTAAACCTTAGTTTCTTTCTTTGTTTGGTGTTACAAGGATGAAGTATTATATGATCTAGTACTTATACATTTTGGGCACATCTTTTTTCTTTTGTTTTTGAAAAAGTAAATCAACATAATTAATTTATAAAGGTTTGTATGTATGATCTACCTCAGTAAAAAACCTCAAATTTATAAACCAAAACATTAACCTATAAGCCTAACATAAGCATCAGACAAAGAAGAAAAAACCCAAAACACCCATGTTCTACACATTTAGCCAGAAAACCCATTCAAGGTTCTATATGACTAGAATTCTACGGAGCCCCAGAGGTGATGAGAATTCTAGAGGAACAGGCGGTACTTTACCTTAAAGGCTCTATTGAAGGCAAGAGGTATTTCCAATTATTTGGTCATTTTTAGTTATGGTTTCCCTTAATGATGCCTGCCTAGCAAAACCCTAGACAATCAAATTAGTTTTCATGAGATTGCCAAATCTCTTCCATAATATATTACAAGTGGGGATGATATAAGTTCACTATTTTTCATCATTAATATAGACATAACTTCTTGTAGATTACATGTTTAATTTTTAAATCTCCCACTATTCCTCTCTCTCCATATTTCTTCAACATATGTAGCGAAGTAAATTAAGTAAGCCACATTGTCTACCTTGGCAGTATTAGAGTGGTTAATCAACTAAGATAAGATATCCAAGGGCATTTACCTTTATTCCAAAACCATAATTCTCTAGAGAAATCATAGTTAAAGAAAATGTTATCCCTAGATTCCAGGCTAGAGTCATATAAGACTCTCTTTGGATCAGAATTTAAAATAAGGAAGCCTTTCTATAGTACTTAACTTATTTAGGACCATTATTTGGAGAATAAATAAATTACTTGGCATTAAAGATTTATTCTAGATGATTTCACGCTAGTTTACCTTTTAGCCACCTTGGATTGACCAATTTCTATAGAATTTGTTGCTAAATTTACCAATAGGTTAGTTATGCCATGAGTAAGAATCTTGTAATGAGGAATTGGATGGTAATTAGGGAGCAATTTTTGCAAGTCTCTAGGTATAGAGTTCCATTTATTTTCATCTATTATAAAACAAACTTTAGCATTAAGAGGATAGTTGCTCAACATTTTACAACCTAAAAAATAGAGCCTTATCTACTCCAATTATCCAACCCTAGTTAGGCTCTCTGGCCATTTCCAATATGACAAAGGGTTCTAGGTTCCAAAAACTTCTCTCATCTTAAAATTTAGTGAGAAGTGTCGTAATTGACAAGCTTTTAGGGTAATAGACCAGATACTACACCCTTTGCATATATGAATGGATCCATTTAATTCATGCTTCCTTATCTTGAATTATCATCTGTAAATTCTTCAATATGAGAGCTTTATTGGAGGTCTTAATAGTGAAAATTCGAATAACTTCCTCATGTTTAGGTTTGTAAACATCCAGCCATTTAACTTTACCATTACTACTTATTGATAAAGAACTACCCATAAAAATTCCATCATTAAAGGTTTACAAATTAATATTATTTTGTAGTGAATGAAAAACCTATTATACTTGTACCCCTCGCTCTTAAATAAGTACATTAAAACCATGTGATATTTTAGAAGTCAAAAAAAGAGCAAGAGAATGAAAGTAAAAATGAGATAGCAAATTTAAGAGAAAAAAGAAAGATGGAGGAAAAAAGAGTGAAAAGAAAGAAAAATAAAGAAAGAGTGCAAAATGTAAAGGAAGAGAGAAAAGCGAGTTTCTATGCAAAAGAGACTGATATCAAGAGAGCTTATTTTTCAAATCAACGTATACAAGGATACCAATTTTAATGATAATGATAAATTTTTTTTGGCCTATTTTTCTTCCTTTGTTATAGGAATTTGACGATTTATTTGATAAAGAAATGCCTAATGGGTTACCACCAATTAGGGGAATAGAACATCAAATTGAATTCATTATCAATGCTAATTTTATAGATATACTAGTCTATAGAAGCAACCCTGAGGTAACAAAAGAACTACAAAGTCAAGTTAAGGAATTAATGGTAAAGGGATATTTATGACAAAGCATGAGTTTATATGTTATTCTAGTCTTACTAGTGCCTAGGAAAGATGGGACATAATAGATATATGTTGATTGTCATGCTATAAACAATATTACCGTAACGTATAGATACAAAATATCTAGATTAAAAGATATTCTTGATGAATTGCATGGTGCTTATTCGTTTTATAAAATTGATTTAAAAATTTAATGTCACCAAATTTACATCAAAGAGTGATAAGCGGGAAAATTGCCTTTAAAAGAAAATATACTTTGTATAAATGGTTGGTTATGCCTTTTTTAACTAATGAACGTAAGTACATTTATTAAACTTATAAACCATGTTTTATGTGCTTTTATTGGAAAACTTGTGGTTTTTTATTTTGATGATATTTTATTCTATAGAAAAAACCTTAATTAGAATATTAACCATGTGAGGTAGGCTTATGAAGTTTTCAAGAAAGCTACATTGTATGCTAACCTTAAAAAAATGCACCTTTTGCATTGAAAAATTGATCTTTCTAGGCTATAATGTTAATGCTAAGGCTATAGGGTTGATGAGGAGAAGGTTAAGGCAATAAGGGAGTGGTTGAAACCTAAGAGTGTAACTGATATTAGAAGCTTACATAGTTTAACTAGTTTTTATCAGAGATTTATAAAGTATTTTAGTAGCTTAGTTGCATTATTAATTGAAGTAATAAAAAATAAAGTTAGGTTTAATTGGGGTAAATAATGATAAATGCATTTATTTTGATTAAAGAGAAATTAACTATTACACCTTTCCTTGCTTTACATAGCTTTGCTAAAAATTTTGAAATTGAGTGTGATGCTTTAGGAATAGGTATTAGGGTAGTCATAATGTAAGAAGGGAGATCTATAACTTATTTTAGTGAAAAGCTAAGTGGGGTAGCATTGAATTATCCCACCTATGATAAGGAGAAGTATGCATTTATTAAAACATTAAAGACGTTGTCATATTATTCTTAAGGAGTTTATGATTTATAAGAATCATAAAATCGTAAAGAATTTGAAGGGGCAACGTAAGCTAAAAAAATCATAAAAGGTGGGTTGAGTTTATTGAGATGCTTCCTTTATCTAATCAAATACAAATAAGATAAGAAAAACATAGTGGCCAATTCATTATTTAGGAGGTATGCTTTACTTTCTACTTTAGATGCAAAAACCATAGGATTTGAATATAATAAGGATTTGCATGTTAATTATTTTGATTTTTCTAATGTGTTCAATACACGAGAAAACAAAGTGTGTATGCCTAAAAGTTTGTTGTATGATTTGGTATTTCCAAGACTTTAGATGTATTGAATGAACATTGCTTTTGTCCTAATAAGAAAAGTGATGTTGAAAGATGTTATGAGATGTGCATTACATATAAACAAGCTAAGTCTAAAGTTAAACATCATATACTAGATACTCATTTGCCTATGCCTAAACATCTCCATAGTGATATTTTTATGAATTTTGTGATAGGTTTACCTAGATCTAAGGCTAACAGTTCTATATATGTGGTTATTGATAGGTTTTCTAATATGGGACATTTCATTCCATGTTATAAAACTGATAATGCATTATATATTCCTTATTTGTTTATAAAAAAAGGATGTAAGATTGCATGACATGCCTATAAGTGTTGTTTATAAACATGATGCTAAGTTTCTAAGTTACTTCTACAAAACTTTATAGAATAAATTAAGAATAAAGGCTTTATATTTTATTATATGTCATGCTCAAATAGATGGGAAAATTGAAGTATTTTATAGGAGTTTATCTACTTTGTTACATGTTGTAACTCAAAAGAACTTGAAAACTTGGGAAGAGTGTTTTCCATATGTTAAGTTTGCTTATAATATATATGTTCATAGTGTAACTAAATAGTCACCTTTTGAAATAGTGTAATGTTTAAGCCACTTACTCTTTCGGATTGATCACGTTTATCTATTAATGAGCATTTAAATTTATATGGTTAAAAGAGGGTAAATTTTTTCAAGCAAATTCATGAGAAAGCAAGGAAAAATGTTGAAAAGAGAATATAGCAATATGCTAATTAAGTTAATAAAGGCAGAAAATAAGTTTTTTTTTAGCCTGGTAATTGGGTTGTATATATGCAATGAAAGATTTTCAATTCAAAGATGATCTA
>JAOSBO010000006.1:29185680-29197032 GCA_027563915.1 Erythroxylum rotundifolium
TATTTGTATTGATTGGAATGGTATACAAATTTAACACGGGCTCGGTTGTCTACTGTTTTTCGCGCGTATGAATGGTTTCACAAAAAAAAAACTGATACTGAGTTTACTGAGTGATGTAGCACGCTACCCTCGCGGGGCACGGATCCGGATATCACTATCGATGTCAGGTTCGGGTTACGCGGGAGTGGGGTGTTACAATAGAAGTTCTGAATTGACATCCATAATGGTAAACAGTGATTTGAACACTTCTTTAACATCTCCTTAAATATCTCACTGTTATTTACAAAGCTAGCCTTTATATATGTTATTATATCAATATATTTATAGCGATCAACCTATTATGGGTAAGTGATATAGAACCAGCTCTATAAATAATAGTTAACCAGTCATGGTTAAGTGATGTAGAACTATCTCCGTGACTTCTTATAAGTGAGCGATGCAGAAATAGCTCCGTAACTACCAGTTTATAGTGGTTAACTTGTTACGAGTAAGTGACGCAGAACCAACTCTGTAAATTGTGGTTAACCAGTTGCAGGTAAGCCATGCAAAACAAGCTCCATGACTTTAGGCCTAATGTACAATATGGTAAAGAAACTAGTGGTGGCTATGTTGAGTAAGAAAAGTCATGTAATAATAATGTTGCCACTATTTATTTTTTAAAAGTGATTTGAGAGGTACCATATTTTTTCTAGTGGTTGGCTTATTTTCAATATAAAAGTTTTCAGAAACCTTATTGCCACCATTTTTTTATTGTTTAAGGAAAAAAATAGAAAATGGAAACTTTTATATTAGGAGTTTAATGTCAAAAAGCAATTCGGATTAGTATTTCAAAAAATTTGAAATTTTGCTTTATGAAATGTTATGTTATTACCAGATTTGATAATGCACAAATAAATTTTTACGGAAAATGCTTTACCATGAGCTTTATGATTATATAGGAAAGTTACAGTTATGTTGTTATGAAAAGTTCAATTTTTTTCAATAAACTGATTACACTCACTGAGCCCGTTTAGCTCACCCTTATTTTTATGTTTTTATACAAACCACCCCAGGTATGCATATAGGTGATGAAGTTTATGCTTGTCTTATCGTTCTTATCTATGTTTTTGCTTGAAATTGACTTAGTTGCTTGCATATATATTTTAAATTATTTTGGAAAGGGTTTTAAAGTGTGGTTTTGTAAATAATTGTGGGATTGTAAATATCTTTTTCTTAATGAACTACGAGGGCATTGATCTTCAATAATGTTTTTAAAATGTTGAGAATTGTATGTTTGTGATTGCTTGTGATGTGGATCTGAGGTCCCATTCTAAAAGTTGAGATGGTATTTGAAATATTAGAAGTATTTTAAAATGTGTTATGTAGGTTTTCAAAATTTGGGAATCTTAAAAAAGCAGTCATTATGTTGCCAAAATTTCAATAAAATGATTTAAAAAAGTTTCTCCCTTTTTTACAAACTTTTAACTTTTAAAGTATAAAAGGTTTTTAACAGTTGAATGACTTAGCTTTACGAGAACCTTTCGATTGAGTTAGATATCAATTAGAGAGCAATTATGGGGTCGCCAAGAGGGCTCCACTCAGTTATAGGAGGGAACTTCAATATAAGTCTTTTCATTGTGTGTGAACATAGGTTGTAAAATTACTACCTAAACATATAGGTAATAAAATTACTACCTATTTTCATAAACCATAATTGTTTACGAAATACAAATGAATTTTATGATGTATAACCAAACATAAGTAAAAATGTTTTTCACTGAATGATTGCAATACTTATTTTTTAATTTCTTCCCCCAGGGCAAAAGGAAAATTGTTATTAAGTCGACTAGTCAGTAGCTATAACAATGAGCGTAAGTAAGGCCTAGCCAAGGTCAACCAAATTTTTCTAATTGATCTCATTTTTCAAATGTATTTGGAATATTATATCTTTAAAGATCAGTGTAGACATTAAGGGCATTGTTTTGGTTATGAAAATTATGTAATGAATGATGTTGTCACTAAATTTACACTATTATGATAAATCAATGAATAAATAATTTGTATTTGGACTTAAAATATCTTGCCAATTGATTAGATAGATAGACTGCATAAATAAGCTAAGCCATGTGTTCTTGTAGCATTAGCTTGGTACCCTGGTGCAAGGTTAACACTACACAGTTCACCCCATGCCTTGTTAAAGTTAGGGGTGTGATAGAATCCCATAAGATTTATCAAGTGTCAACCCTTCATTTTGTAATTCAATTACTGACCATTAAGCCATGGAACTTCCCATCTTATATTAATAACTTTCTCAAGACTTAATAAGTAATCCTTGGTTGATTAGCTAAAATCTCTTTATAATTAAAACCCCTAAGATTTTAATGCTCAATTTGTGAATTTCACTACTATTATTAACCCTAATCAAGAGGATTTATATTGACTTATCTCTAGGTTTGTATATAACTCTTTCCAATTATGATAGATCTACTTATAAAAAAAAAAATTCTTAGTCTCAATTACATGAAATCACACTTAATCTAATATCCTAAACTTGTTAATTTAAAAACTAAAACATATAATTGAATCTTAATGAATTAACAATCAAATTGCATTAAATAAAGAATCTAATCATAAGGTCCATCCCACTTAGGGTTTATCATACCTAGGCACTAAACATATTTATTTTATAACATAGAAAACAAAACCAACAACAAAAGTTCAGAAGAATAATTAAAAATGAGAGAGTTCATTTTATATCCCCTTTTCTCTAATATGATCCCCTGAAACTTTAATAAAAGACTGCTCTCTATCTTATCTCTAATATAATCATTGTGTTTTTTTAATCCTCAAGCTCAAAGCTGCATTAAAACTGTGACTCTAATCTCTAAATCAAACTTAACTCCTGCTCTAATGTCCAACTCTTTAATTAGCCTTTGTAAATGCCTTTCATATTATAAAATTAGGGTTTTTAGAGTAGATATAGTTAGTCACATGGCCGTGTGCATGACCATAACCCTTAGAAACTCTTCAAAATCATACATAGACATGTTTCTAGGAGCTTACTCGAGTAATAGACATGACCATATACATGACTGACAAGGATGTGTCCTCCTTCACATAGGCAAAATAATTTTTTTGAAGTTATACAAGCTCACAAAGATATGCATGTTTCCTTACATAGGTGTCTACATCATATATATGGGCATTTCCTTTATCACATAGGCACGTCCCTCCAAAATAGCTCCAATTCTTCTATTTTCTACCCTAATTTCAGACAATTTTCTCTCCTTTTTATCCATGAAGACAAGATGTATAAACACACTCGAAACAAAATAAGTGCCAAAAATAGCATAAAACTCTCAAATAAACAAGCAAAACACCCTAAATATAAGAATAAGAACATAGTTTAAAGACTTTGTCACTATATTTTATCTAATTTTTATGAATATGGTTAACCATTTAATTAATAACTAAACTAACTTAGGGATTGTATTAAACAGCTAACATTAGGTGTTTATTTCCATATTAGAATGTTGAGCAGATAGGATGGGTAAGTTGCCTTATATGTTATGGTAAATAGACATGTGATTGCCTATGTTTCCTAGTACATGATTAACAAAACATCTATATTAATGGTTATGTTAAGCTCTAGAATACAATTTTATACATAAGTTTATTTAGACCCGTGGTAATATGATTATTAGGTTCATATCATAATGATTCCTTTTTACATAACCATATTAATACCTATACTCATTTTTCCATATTATTTATCAATTTTTATAGTTAAAAACTTTGTGTATTATTTAAATTGCGTTAAATTCATATGATAATTTACATGATTTAATAGAAATTTAAGAATTATGTGTAATATCTATATTATTATAGTCAAATTTTACATTGATTGAAAAATATGAACTTTAGAAATTGTTGAAAAAATTCTCAATTTTATAAAATTAATGATAAAACAATGCAATTATTGGTATATTTGAGTATCATAACTTATAATTTTCATTCAATTTTATTGATCAAATGTTTATAGGTTATTTAAGACAAAGTGACATATACATATCTTCTTCTTTGTTTAAAAATATAATAGGAAACTAAAGTCATAGATAAATACTTGTTGACCTAAACACTTACACAATTATGTTTTTCTCCATAATTATGAAATTTATTTATATATGTGATTATATGTACTACTTCTTGTTTTTAACTTCTAATCACATATATGAAGTTGGAAATATTTGCATCTAGTTACTACTTCTTATTACTTATTAAATTTTATGGACTTATTAAATAGATGGTTTGATGGTATTTTGTATACAAGGAAAGGTATTTTTTGTCAATAGTCATGGTACTATTTTTAGAACATTATGGCATTGTTTACACTAATTTATGGTATTGGCATATTAAATAAAAGGTCAAAGCCATTTATTATAGTTTAATGGTATTTTAAGTATGGAGGCATGGTATTTTTTTACTTAGGTTTAGTATAGGTTGTAATGAAGTTATGTTATAAGTTGTATACAGTCATGGTACTGATTGTGCTAATATGTGGTATTCACATATCGAAGTTAGGGTGTAACTTATTTGTGAAGAGTGTTAATGTTTAATAGGAGTCATAATATTAATTATAAAGGCTCGTGTTATTGTTTATATTCTTTTGTGGTATTTGTATATTATAAATTGAAGGAAAAATATTTTTCTTTTAATGGATTTATTTTCCCACCTTTTCCCATCCAAAATATTTGATTAATTGCTTTTCCCTCAGAACATCTTAATGCTCTATTTTGGTGATCTCTTGCATTCTAGCTTTCTTATGTTTCCACTCTTAAGCTCCTAATCAACCCATTAACTTTTTACTACGTTTTCTATTGAATGAAAAATAAATATCTATTTTTAATTGAAATACCCACTATATCTTTGTTATCCCAATAGTTAACTACAAAGGGCAAGCTAAAGATAAAGGAAAAATACCTAAAGTAAGACTAAAAAGTATTTTTAGATACATTCCTTATCAAATTCTAGTCATTATAAGGAATATACCTGAGAAATATTCATCACTCTTTCTTTAAGATCATATGATTTATTTATTTTTACAAAATTTTATTTTTCAAATGCTATATTCTTTTCATTTTCTTGTGAATTTTTATGTTCACTTTACTAATTATATTTCTTGAAATAAAATGCATATTTATGTAGATTGGCCAAACATACTCTCTTGAGACTCCATAATAAGTAATTATTATACTAATAATGCATCAAAGATAGATATTCAAAGAAATAAATTCAATATTTAATTAGGAAAATCATAAACACAACATAGGAGGGAGAAGAGAAGATGGTGTTGAGTTAAGAATTCCCATAAAAATGCCGAGGGAAAAAAAGGGAAATTATTTTGTCTAAACTCATATAAACATCAAGGAATTAACACTTATACCTTAGGTGAGATACACTTATTATTTTTTATTTTTTCTTAATTCCATTTTATTTAATTACTTATTAATCATTTTATTCTTATATTGTTTCTTTATTTTTTACTTTTCGTTCTAAAATGGAACAAATCATGGTCTTCGAATGAATTTGGGAATTAGCTAATGCACATATTGCACCTGATTATGTTGCTTAGAATTTTTATGGTCCATTAACTATTATAAAAAAGAAATTTGAGTTTTTATTGGAGGAATGTAAGTCATTAATGTAATCATTCCTAAGATACCCTATCTTATAATTTGCAAGTCCTACTAGTGCTTGTCATATATAGCATTAGGATTAAAAGAAGGATTTCCCGCCACCCCCCCCCCCCCCCAACACACACACACACACACACACACACACACACATATATATTTATTTATTTATTTATGTTTCAGTGTCATTTTTTATATTAGAAATTTCTTAGTTCCTTTTGAATGTAAATAATGTTAATGCAAAGTCTAAATTCGAATTTTAAAATGTTATATTAGTAATCACCAAATAAGGATAAGGCCTACGGATGAATGAAAAGCTGCATTTAAGACAAGGAATGGATTATATGAACGGTTACTTAAACTATTTGGGTTAACTAGTGCCTAGTACTTGGTAAACTAAGTGCTACAATCTTTCATAAGTAGATTTGTTGTGGTTTATTCTAATGGTAACCTTATCTATGCAAATTTGTTGATGGGCATGTTGAGTATCTTCTAAATGTTTTTAGACATTAAGAGATAACAAATTGTGTGCTAATTTATTTTTAAGTGTATATTTATAAATACAAACTATTATTTCTCGAGAAGATAAAATAAAGCTATTAGGGAATAACCTACACCTAAGATTGTTAGGGATATGAGAATTTTTCACAGGTTAGCAACATTAGATAAGAGGTTTATCAAAAATGTTAGTAGCATTGTGGCTTTTGTAATTGAAATCTTAAAAAAGGTTAAATTTAAAAGAAAGGATGAACAAGAATAAATTTTTTTCTCTTCTTAAATAAAAATTATATATCAGTTCTATTTTAGCTTTAGCTAATTCTGTCAAATTATTTAAGGTTGAGTGTGATGCTGGTAGAGTTGGAATTGTGGTTGTTTTTTCTGAATAAAAGAGGCCAATAGCATACTTTATAACAAAAGTTTAGTAATGTTAGATAAATTTGGCTACCTATGGTAAAGAACTCTATACTATTATGTAGGCATTGAAAATATGGTAACATTATTTGATAAGGGAGACATATGTTCTCTACACTAATCATCAAGCTTTGAAATATTTAGGAAGGAAAAAATAGTTAAGAACTAAAATGCATGTTAAGTGGTCAACCTTTGTTGATAAAATTTCTTATAAACTTATTCATAAGTTGGGAAAAATTAGTATGGTAGTCGATGCATTGAGTAGAGGGATAACTATGATTAAGACGTTAAGGATGGAAATTGATGGGTTTGATCATTTAAAAGAATTATATATAAAAGATGTTGAATTCAAGTATATGTGGCAAAAATGTTTAGATACAAAATTACATATTGAATATTACGTTTATGATAGATTCCTTATTAAGGGTAATTATTTTTGCCTTCCATTTATTTTACTAAGGGAAAAGCTGATTATAGATTTGCATAATGAGGGATTAGTCGATCATCTTGATGGGGATAAAACTCTTGAGGAAGGTTGTAAGAGGTGTTTTTAACTTAAATTGAGGAAAGATATTGTTTCTATTATTTCAAGGTGCCAAACTTGTCAAAATTATTACGGACATTCTTCTAATGTTTGTTTATATATGTGATTACCTATTCTTAATAATATTTGGCAGGATCTTTTATAGACTTTGTATTAGGATTGATAAGAATATAAAGAATAATGGATTATATCTTTATTATGGTTGACAAGTTTTTAAATATGGCGCATTTTCTACCTTGTAAGAAGAGATCATAGGATACTTCAATAGTAAAACTATTCTTTATAGAAGTGGTGAGACTCTATGCCATTCTAAAATTTATTACGTTTGATCTTAATATCAAGTTCTTGAGACACTTATGGAGAACTTTATAGGCCATGTTTAATTCTTCTCCTAAATATAGTAGCATAATGCATCCACATATTGATACGGTAAATGAAAGCAGTGAATAAAACATTAGGCAATTTGGTAAGATACAAATGTTGTGACAAGCCAAAGAATTAGGATTTTCTCATTGCCCAAACCGAATTTGCCTATAATAATGTCTATCGTTCTATTGGTTGTTCTCCATTTTTTGTGATTTATACTAAAGTACCTAATCATGCTCTTAATCCTGTTAGATTGGCTAAAGGTACTAATTTCAATGAAAGTGCTACAAAGTTATCAAAGAGACATAAGAAGTTCAAATTACGGTGAAAGAGAAGCTTAAAAAGGCCAATGCAAAGTACAAGGTTAATATTGAACAACATAAAAGACATCAAGTGTTTGAAGTTGGAGATGAGTTTATGATATTTTTAAGTAAGAATAGAATTATTGGGGGATGTCATAAATTAAAGATAAGAAAATATGAAACATTAAAGATCATAAGAAAGACCATCAATAACAGATATGTCACTCAATTGCCTTTGCGGATAGGAAACATCAATCCTACATTTAGTGTTGCCAATATTTCAATTTATTTGTCTAATTGTAAGCTTGGAGATTTTGACCATAACTCAAGGTGGAATTCTTTGCGACTGGAATTGACTGATGAGGTATCAAAATTCACAAATCCAAATTAAAAATGACCAAGAATTCATGTCTAGAGTCATCATAGTCCTATTTCAAATAAACATCATATTTTAGAGCTTTAGAATAAAGTTCATATTTTATAATTTTATTTAGAATAAACTTCATAGTTAAGAATTCTATTTTAAGTAAACTTTATGTTAAGTTATTATTATTTTTATTGCAAGTAGTTGTAAGATGACAAAACTTATTAACTTATATTATTTTATATTTTATTAATTAGATTGATCTCTTTTTAAAAAGTTTAAAATTTTAGATTAGATTTGGAATATTTTCCATTCTTGAATTAAAATTGGTTACTTCCTCACTTAACCAAAATTAATCATCGAGTTCTTAATAGGCTTAAAATCTGTTAGAAAAATGTAAATAACAGTCAAATTTTTCAGTTTATATGTTGAGTATATGACAATGATAAAGAATTCAACACAAGTTTAAGTAATCAAGCAATGCTAACACCCTTGCCAATAAAAAGAAAGATTGAATGAAAATTTTATATCCTACCGATGTGTCCAGTACTTCGGAACATGTCAAAAAGAGCAATTATAAAAAATGTACAGCAGGACTACTAGTACTACCTCTAATGGTAGGACAGGTCGCTTAACCTAAAGCAAAATAACAGCCCTATGGGAATTCAGAAACCACATGGTCTTTGAACAAGAGGCGAAGTCAACAGTCATTTCAAATATTGCCAAAATCACTTCACAATTTAATGACTGCCCAGGTAAATTTAAGCTTCGACGGTATCTGTCTTTTCACTATTATTTTTACCCTTCCTATCCTGAGCTGGAGTTACTGCAGTCTGTTATACAAGACAATTTGTACTGTTATATTAGTATCTTAATGAAATCTAACAAAAGCAAAAGCAACATGTCACCGATATACTGGCAAAGAAATAATTCTAAGTCGAGCAGACAGTCACAAGCAAATTGAAGGAGACAGAGAAACAGAAATGGAAAGTAAGTTTGAGAAGCTCCTCTCATAGATGTATACAGACTATCTAAAAATCTAAATCCACTTATTTTCTATTCCAATTTTACACAGATTAAAAAAGCCTACACAACTTTGAAGGACAGCACAAGGATTATAAAGGCGCGAAAGCTAAATGAGGCATTGGAGATGTCCTCTTTGTAGCCCTACTGAAAATGGGTCTTATATTCTCACTAATTTTGCGCATCAAGCCAATCTGAAGCACCCCTTTTTCTTAATGGCAAGGTGCAGGGCAGTAAAGATAGATTGGAGGTTTACCTGTGAAACCATATGATCAAGTGTAACAACTCATGTCCTTTCAAATTCAAGAGACTAGTTATCTATGCCTTTTGTAGAGATGAAATTCCACTTTTTGGCAGCTTCTCTAGCTGTCTTCTTCTCTTTGAAGTCAGAGAATTAATGGGATTACTTCAGATTTTCAGGTGGTAAGTATTACCGTAGGCATTTAAGATAAAGTAAGCGCCTTTCGACGTTTGTGTGAGATGCGTATATCTGTTCATTTATAGTGTGACAAAAACCATTCTGGTCAGAGATTTAAAAACGTGAGCTGTTACACTTAGGAGTTTTAATACATCCTTTAAGAGCCTATTTAAGAAATCAAAGTTCTATTGTCCAGTAACTCTTAGTGGTATACCCAAGATTTTTGTTCTCCTCGCTTGACAATGTCTATGGAGTCTTCCAAAATCATTGGAAGCACGGAAGTGAGTAACAGTAGTGAATCAGGGTGGACTACGTACATTGGCTCCCCATTTTGTGGTGAAGATGTTGAAGAATGCAGTTACAAAGGAGCCAGCATCGATGATGGGAATCATAAAAACTGCAATCATGCAGACGAGAGTGACGATTCTATGGCTTCTGATGCTTCTTCAGGCCCAAGCCACCAAACCAGGACTCTTTTTAAGCACAGCGAAGCTGTAGTTGCAAGCAATACCTTTGAGAAGAAGACTAGGAAGTTGGTGGAGATCAAGGAAAAGGCTAAAAGTAGGAGGAAGAACGAGAAAGATGAGATGGTGATTCTGGGGAAAAAGGTCACTCCCTCTACTCGAAGTGGTTCGAAGGTAAGAAGGAACAACAGGATGGAAAATGAACGTAAACATGCTGTGCTTTAGTTATTATTTTGCAGGGGTCAAGCATGTAGTGAAAATGTCGTCCAGACAAGAAAAACAAAATCCAACTTTTGATTCTAGTATCTGTTCCGGAATTTCTGATGTATAAGTTCAATCATGAAATGTAATAATATCAGATTCCTATTAATTCAGATGTTAAATTACTTCCCACTCACAGAGCTTTAGTTAATTGTTAAATGATTGTACTCAGTCTCATTCATGCCTGGACTTCGCAGCATCTATAAAAATAGTTACTCTTTTCCTTTTATGATTTTAAGGTGTTCATAGCCAATGATGCTACCTTTAGTATGGATAATTCCGCGGTCTGAGGTTTTTTACCATATCTATCATCACCAAACATCTGAGATGGGGCTATTGATTAAGTTTTTGCAATGACCAATGGCCACTGCATTTGGAGGCAAATTCAGGCAAGTATATGCAGAAGGACCGCAATGATATCGGAAAAGTGACAGTGAACAGGGAGAACTTACCTAGCGAATCACCCAACGGCATGTGGTAATGGCAACACTAATTATGCGAGGCTTCATTACAAAGCAAAGCTCGACTTGATATAATGCATTTGTACGAGCCACACATAAAGTATAATGTTGATTTTCCTAATCTAAGCGGCAAATGTATATGCTAATATTTTCACTTTGACTGAAAAGCATCACGACTGAAACTCACAAATATAAGAAAGGATAAAGCAAAAAAATGAATTCAAAGGAAGCAGAAAAGATAAACAACTCGTAGGAAAATTTGGTAAATTTTTGTTGAAATTTTATAATGTGGGATTGAGCTACATTCAAAGAGATTTTCAAATTCTCAAAATTAAATTTTATTGAAATTTGATAAGATGAGATTGAGATAAGAATCAACAACTTTATCAATTCCATTTTATAAGGTAGAATTGAGTTGAACTTAACAAAACTACTAAATTCACTTAACTTGAATTTATTAAAACACTATAAGAAAGTTGTAGTTTAGTGACGGAAAATACCGACGGAATAACCAAATATTCCGTCGGTATTAAGGTTACCGACGGAATATAACGACAGTGCGAAA
>JAOSBO010000006.1:29197132-29212278 GCA_027563915.1 Erythroxylum rotundifolium
ATTAATAGTTATTACTGATAATTAACATATACTCAAAATATAACAAACAATATAACTAATTATACTAATATTTACTATTAGTAATCATTATTTATAATTAATCACAACATTTAAATGCATAACAAATTCACAATAAAATCTTAAATTCTAAAATTTCAAACCAATCACATTTACTAATCTCATTCATAGCATGCATTTCATATAAAAATAACACAATAATAATAAAGTTTACCTCAAGAAGCTCAGAGCAAAATCGAATAGAGAGAAGACAAGTGAGAGTGGTGCAGGAAAGGGGGGGTCGCGGCAATATAAAGCCGCTCGTTTACCGACGGAACACTCCATTCCGTCGGTAAATTAGGGTACGCGTGCACAAACGTCGATGCGTGCCGACAGTTACCGACGGAATGGAGAGTTCCGTCAGTAAATGGGCGCCAAATTCAAGCGGGATAAACTCAAATACCGACGGAACACCCTTTCCGTTGGTAATCAAGCATTCTGAAAGAATCCAACCTGCTGACTGGACGATATACTGACGGAACAAGCTGTTCCGTCGGTGATATTGCTATCAACTCACTGATGGACTGATACTGTCCGTCGGTGCATTGATTGCAATATCACCGACGGACAAGCTCGTTCCGTCGGTAATCAAGCCTTCTGGACGACGTACCGACGGAAAGAGCTCTTCCGTCGGTGATATTGCAATCAACTCACAGACGGACTGATGCTATCCGTCGGCAACTCAAGTTTTGAACGAACGTTACCGACGGAAAGATATCTTCGTCGGTGGTAAGTTTACTAAGTCACCGACGGATACCTGTAGTCTGTCGGTGAACTTGTTTGTTGTAGTTGTATTTTGCGACGGTATACCATATGCCGTTGATATAAGATTTTTGTATTCCAGAATTTCCTATTTTCCGACGGACATATTCTTTCCCGTCAGTAGATATACCGACCGTATCAAGGTCGTCGGTGTCCTACCGTAGGTAATAAAATGCGCGAACATTTGGCGCATTTTTTACCAACAGTTTCTTGACGGCGTCGCTATATTCCGTTGCAAATATCAGCTCGAAAATTCTATACCGACGGTTGTGTTTTTCCGTCAGAAATGGGTCTAGAGTACCGACGGAAATGCCAATTTCGTCGGTAAATAGCGGCGGAAATGTTTCCATCGGAAATGTTCCGCCGTTATTCTCTCATTTTCTTGTAGTGAAATTTATTGTTAAGCTCAGTTAGTCACATTTCATTGAAATTTAATAAGACAAGATAAAAGTTA
Source organism: Erythroxylum rotundifolium (assembly GCA_027563915.1). NCBI lineage: Eukaryota > Viridiplantae > Streptophyta > Magnoliopsida > Malpighiales > Erythroxylaceae > Erythroxylum > Erythroxylum rotundifolium. The sequence continues at coordinate 29,198,406 of JAOSBO010000006.1, forward strand.
GATTCAATAGGTCTATCAATTTCATTATATTTGAAACCCATTCACCAATTTTAAAAAATGGAAATATTATAGTTAACAGCCAAATGCACTTAAATAATTCTTACTTCTTACACCACTTTCAAGAAGAAAAAGAAAAAAACATTTGAGTTAGATCAATCTCAATAAAAATATTACTGCATGCACACGCACATCTATACATACACACACACACATCTACAAATGACATCTACTTTTTCACTAAGAAATCTAATTAAGTTTTGTAAGAATTGGAATAGTGGTTTGATGTGAAACATCATTTTTATTTCCCAAAGATTAAAAAGTGTCCCAAGCTAAAGGAGTTTCCTGACTCTTTATCAACCTTAAAGTTTTAAAGCATAACATGCTAAGCACCTTGAAATCTCTTCTAGTGACACCATTTTTAAGCTTCCAAAAACTTATTAGCAATGTGATTTTCGAGGATCGGTGAAAAGGAGTATTTTAACATATAATAATCAATGAAAAAAGGCAACATATGGTTGAAAGATTCCCTTTTTCTATTAATATTAAGTAATCCCTTGAATATTCATCCTATAGAGGCTGGAAATTAGCTCACATGTAACATACCACTCTTATAGAGCATATGGCCAAATGTATCAATGATATTTGAGAGCATACTCTATGGGTATGGCTCGATAAGATAATCAATCATTCGATAAGATAATCAATCAAACTCATTACAAATTTTTCAAGCATCAATCACATTTTTAGCAAACCAATAATTGTTTTGGCCTATTTCATTAACAAACCTATCCAGTCATAAATGTCATTACATTTCAAAATTTATACATACATTGTACAACAACTGACGAATACAATTCAAATATAATAATCACTAAAAACCTTTGTAGGTACATCTGATCTTGACTGCTAGCTCATATCCAATGCAGTAACTATACTTTATTTAGTCTAACTAGATCTCCTCTAAGCCTAAAAATCAACGACGCAATTTTGGTAAATTTTGTGAACTCAATGAGTGAATCATCCTCGATGTACTTACTCATATCAATGTATAAGTCCAATTTATATTTCATTTCACAGACAAAGCATATCGTCAAACATTTCATATCACTTCACATTTCATCGTGCTTTAACAAATACCATTTATATACATGATTTCAAATTTCCATTTCATAATTGTACAATTTAATTCATTTCAATCATTCATATAACACATATCAATATGCAAATGCACATGTAACTCACTTTCATTGTTACTTTGTTATGATCGACCACTTTTTTAACTGTCCCGTATCCGTTGTGGATACCAGGCTCATTAATAACTGTTTTGTATCTATTGTGGATACCGGGCTCATTTTATATATTGACCTATGGCTCTTTATGCGTATATCTAAGCTTTAAGCTTTTTTTCACTGGTCACTCCTGTCATAACTCTTTTATCTAATCACGCATTTCAATGTAATGAGATGCATCATTTCACATATATGCAATCAATCACTTTCATTCATCATATAAGTCACTTTCACATTTTCATCGGACCTAAGTCTGACATTCAACATTTTTTTGTTGAATATACTTATTTTCCCGATTCACATTCAATTATAAACACTTCCAATAAAATCTCAATTATCAACTCCTCGGACCATCAATGTCTGGAATTATCACATTCACATAAATATCGGTTCAATAATTGAAGTTTAAGTAAATACAATCAATCTTAGTGAGAAACATCTAGGTTATTCACTATAAGCTCCAGATAGTTATTTTCTCAGCGAAGTGCCAATGTTTGGATGCTGGCATTCCACTTGTAAGTCTAAACCATGCAATACTCACATTTATACACATCACTACATTTCTCAATCATAAATAACCAATCATACACATACGTATATGTATTATATACAATGCATGCTCAATTGACTATTCCTAAGTATGTGTCCTTAATCATAAGTCTTAATCATTCAAACAGTATCACTTGGATATGTCTAATTTATACTTAGGTTTACACCTCAGAGAACTTGGTTATTCTAATGTCATCAATCATATATTCTCCAATAGTTTTTCTAGGATTATATGATCACATAATATCTAATTTCTCATTTATTCGTACCTAATACACCTTACTCATTCTTTTGGATCACATTTCCTATAACACTTATAATTTTCCAGATTTCATATAAACTGATATCATCAATCTATTCTTAAGTTAAAACCATCAATTAACAACCTAAATATATTAAACACTTTATCAACTTATTCAAGCATCAAACTAGGTTCATTTCAAGTCTCAATCAAGTCTAAATACATCATATGAAAGCATCTTATCATTGGTTGATTCAAACATCACAACTAAGAGAAGAATTCATGTTCAAGGGCTCCATGATTGTGGGATATGTCATCCAAACATATTTTCAATTTCCATGCAATTCCCATGATCGTGGAGACATTTCCACGATTGTGGGTTTTGTTATCTGAAAAATTCCGGCCAACTTATTCCATGTTTTTCCATATTTTTAACTCCTGCATGTTACATCTAACACACCTTATTCATAGTCCATCATTTCTACTTCATTTCCTCATCAAAATCACCTCCATTCCAACTTAAAAACATCCATAAAGCAGCTCATAATCTATTATTAGTCATTAATACAAAAACAAAACATAAACATCTCCATCTCTTCATCCACGTTACAGCACATATTCAACTCCATTAACATAATAAATCCATCTCAAAACTATCATCATAAAAGCTTCTATTTGAAACAAACAATGAAGAACCATATCTTACTTATTTGTTTAACTCCAAGCCTCTTCAAAATGTGAGTTAACCTAGATCTCCAAGCATTACACGATCATCAAAAATTCAAGGTAGAATAGGCTGAGTTTTCATCAGCAAGAAGAGATAACAACATTTATTAAAGTAGCAAGGTGTTGGCTTTTAGCAAAAACTTAACATCGTGAGTGTGATGAGCTAGTATGATGAGGTAGAAGGAATAAAGAAATGAAGAAGATGAGAGCATTTGACAAAGTGAAAGACAATGAAGATCTCTTTCCAATTGGTAAACGTCGTGGGTTTAATGCTTGGTAAGTATCATGATACTTTTCACGACACTTACCACATAAATAATCATACTAATGTCTTCTAATTATGGTACCCAAAATCATTTGATAATCAGTCCATTTTTCACCCAATTGTCTATGTCACTTGTCGATAAATCTTAATGCCATGTGTCATTTATTTATACTACCATGTCTTAAGTTGTCTTGCCACTTGACATTTTTCTTAGTCCAAAAATACACATAAATTCACAAATCTCTCAATTGTAACAAATAATTCCGAATTTACTAATTATAATCCATCAATTTTTGTCATTGGTAAACCAAACTACAAGACATTGGAAATACACATTCATATCTCATTCATTATGCTCAGTGATTTATCACATTTATCTTAGTTTTATACACCGAAATATTTCAATTGAGTGCAATTTGTCTATTTCACAATTAATGTGTGTATGCTAATATTATGCATTTAAAAGCAATTATAAAAATCTTGCCATAAATGTACCAATTTCATTCTAGATGATACCACTCATATGACTCATTAATCTAACATTTTAAATCTCTCAACAATTTGAGAGATGGGATGCTATATCATACAAATCTTTATTACCCTTCCAACCCATAATTCTTGCAATAATTATACATTTGGCATTAGATATATGCATCAATAAAACTAAATTAAGGTCAAAATTAAGCACTAGATCTATATACACTTCATTGATTGCCAACACATCAAATGTATCTATTATGTATGAATCATATGCATGGATATACTATCTTAAAGAATTTATGAAAGAAAATAGGTGTATCTAAGAAGTATTTAGGCTAACACAACCCAACACACATTCTTATACTAGGATGTAGTCTTCCTTAAAATGCAGAGGTGAGACATTGGTAGGAACATGGTTAGATTAAAGCGCGTGTTAAATGGTGGAGGAGTTTTCAAAAAAGTATATGACCTAAAACATAGGACATGTTTGTACCCTTGTTCCTTTTTGGAATGAATTACAAAGAAGCAATAGAAAACACAAACTAGAATATTAACGTGTTTGTAATGTAACTATGGATCACTAAATTGAATAATCGTGAAATGTAGTTGCTTTTCTCGAGAGGATGTAGGCATACCAATTGGCCAAAACTTGTTAAAATTCTTCTTATGTTTTTGTTGTTTTATTTCATACTACTTTATTATTGATGTATTCTTTCTTAACAAGTGATCTTAGAGTTAGGTTGAGATAGCAATAAATTCAGTTGCAAAGTTCTAAGTAGGAAAGTTCAATAAAACTAAAAGTTTCACATTGTAGAAAATAAGAGTGAAGGGTTTATTAATATAATACAACATGCTGAAGGGGTTGCATGAGACTAAATCAAAACACATGGATGGATTTAACTAGGAAGAGTTACATATACGAGTAGGTGGAACCATTCGACTATATCTAACAAATGATGTTATGTATTAAATTATGGTTATTGTTTCCCCTATGAAGATTTGGAAGAACATAAAGAGTTGATATATCCAAAGTATCTCACAAATAAATTGTATCTAAAATAAAGACTTTATAAGCTGAAGTTGTATGAAGGAACAAGCTTAGAACAATACATCAATGCATCTAGCGACCTTCTAAGACATAAGCTGAATTTTATGAATGGTGATAAAGCAATTATCTTGCTTTGCTCTTTACCTTCTTTTTACTAATATTTGCTTATCACACTCATATTGGGTAAGGAGATAGTTGGCTTGTAAGATATAGCCTTTTTGTTATTAGCCTACAACCAATGAAGACAAAATTAGTGACAACTCTCAAGGTGAAGGCATATTGTGAGGACATTATGATTGTAAGAGAAAGCAAAGGAAACAATCATACAAAAGAATTTCTAGTTTAAAATTTAATGGTAGAAAGATAGTCTTGTTTTATAAATGCAAGAAAAATGGATATATTAGAAGGGATTATCAAAACAAGAAGATGTCTGAAAAGAAGTAAAATGACTCGTTTAAATATAAAAATATAGTGTAAAGTGAGGATTTAAATTATACTAACAAGATGATCACATCACATGACATTAAACAAGGATTGATTTTGTACGTACATGTCAGTAAACTTTGGCATTATCCAGTTAGGATATGGTAAAGCCTATGAAATTGTTAGAATATGATAGTTTAAAAGAACATAATAATTGGTAGCTAAGTTACCAAAATAGAGTCAAAGGAAGATAGTGCTACATTGTGGCTTAGACAACTGGGTCATCTTATTAAAGGAAGGATAAAGGAACTTTATAAAGAGATCTTATTGAAGGGTGTTAAACATTGTGTATTAGACTCATATAAGTTTTAGGTGCTTGGTAAACAGTCTAAGGTGACATTTACGATAGATAAGTATTAGACTTAAAAGAATTCTAGATATATGCATAATGACATAATAATCCTTATTATAGAGTTTTTGTTGGTTAACCCTCATTATTTTGTTACCTTAATCAATGACTTCTTCAAGAAAGCTTCGGTTTACTTCATAAAGTAAAAGTGTAAGCTCTTTGTTAAGTTCAAGGTACAAAAAATCAAGGTAGAGAATTAGACAAGAAGAAATATCAAGTACCTAAGATTAGACGACCTGAGCAACTATATTCATAATTACAAAAATGTTATAAAGACCATGACATTTGGAGGCATTATATAGTGTGGAAAAAATCACAACAGAATGACGTTTCAGAGATGATCAATATATCTATAACTGAAAAGGTTAGGTATCTGGGACTAAATGCAAGGTTCCCTAAAATTTTATAGACATAAGTAATGAGTATGACGTGATGCATCATTAATAAATTACAAAGAACTTCACCGAACATGATAGTGATAAAGGAAGTATGGACATGGAATATGGTAGTTTTTTTTTTAGTTTTAAATATATTTTGTTATCATACTTATATACTGATCTGTTATTATGAGAAGTCTAAATTGGATCCAAAGTCAAAGAAGTGCATCTTCCTTGACTATCCAAAAGGTGTCAAAGGCTACAAGTTTTAAGATTTGGTAAAACAGAAAAAAAAAAAAGGTGGTGATTATTAAGGATGTAGTGTTTGATGAGCACTTTATATTGAAAAAGATATATAGAAAGGATGTCTTAAGGTCAATAGAGCGTAGCAACAACTCAAAGGTGGTATAAGTAGAATTAGAACAAACTATGACAAATATCAGAGAGGTTGAAAATTCTAATTCGAGAAATAAAAGATCTATGTCAATTGAAGAGCAACATCACAGTATAGTCACAAATAAATGGAGACACTTTTAGGCCACCAATTAGATAAAGTTAGAAAGACTTGATATCCTTTGCATTTATCACCAGGGACCTACAACTTTTTAGGAGGCTATGGATAATCCAAAGAAGCATAAAGAGATGAGTGATATGATGGAAAAAATGAAATCTCTAAAAAAGAATGGGACATGAGAGCTATTGTAGACTTTCAAAGGGAAAATTTTATAAGTTGCAAGTGGGGTATAAAAATGAAAGCCAATTAAAAAAAAAAGACTAACATTTTCATAACAAAATTAGTAGTAAAAGAGTATGCATAATAGAAGGGATTGGTTATAATGAGATTTTTTCCTTAGTTATTGGACATATTTCCATCACAATAATAACATAGTTAGTAGCTAATTTTAGATATATACTTAAGAGTAAATGGGTATCAAGACATCTTTTCTTGATAAGACATGTCTTTAACTCTTTTTCCTACCTCTCTGTTTGGCTTTGTTTCGTAATAAAAGCGATGAACGAGAAAATTTGGAAAGATTAGAATGTGCATAAATTGTAACGACAAAATAAACTTCAGAATTAGAGGGGGATAGGCAGTGAAGAAAGAGAGACGAGATTCAAGTCAATATTTTCTGATTTTTACGAGTCTATCATTACAGTAATGTAGACTTTTCTCTAACAGCCCGTCAACTAACACATATCTTACCATACTAACTACGAAGGCGAATTGTCTGTTTTGCATCTCGACGCACAATTTTCAAAAGATACACTTAACTACGTCGTTTATTTACTATTCTGCATGACCTTTTTTCCTGCCTTTTCCTTATATGGTTTGCTTTGTACCACATTGCTAGCTTCTCATTTATTGGCACTACACAAAAAGATACAAAGCTATAAACATTGTCTGGATTTCTAATTATTTCTTTGTAAGTACAGGAAACTCGTAGCCCTCATATGTTAATTTCTAACCCTTTAGCAAATGGCAAAGAGAGAAAAACCATAACACACTTGAAGCCCATCTCCAAAGCAATTTGATTTTTCCCTCCCCAAATCACGTTTATTAACCATATGCACATTTACAAAGGCTGATCTTGACTTACACATGCATAGGATTCAGAAAGGAATATTTGAATTTGATGATCATAACCGTAACTGGGAAGAGTCTTCAGGGAAGTACTTGGCGTCGCTTGCCCAAGGAGATCAAGCTCACTAACAAAACCAAATTCAGCAAAATTTCGGCGTGAAAATTTGTACCTAGTCCTGATTCCGAGCTCAAGAAGATCAGCTGACTGAGACCAAGACATACCACAGAAAAACGAGGGGTATAAAGTTGGTCATGCTTGTAGGAGCACTTCCTGTTGCGTTCGCTTTCGAGGTATATACGTACAATTCCATGGGTTCGCTAATGCACGTTTTCAAGATCGATTGTCATAATCCACCATTAACTTTGGACGCTTTAAGTGTTATGATTACTTCAGTTTTCGAAAACGTTTTCAGAGAAAAGGAATGTCATGTTTTTTCATCAGATAACACAGACGATTTCCAAAAACTAGCTGGCAACCCCGACATCCTAGTTCAGAGAATGGGCTGGAATAGCACAGCGCATACGTGAAAAATGGCCACAGAGCACTAACGATGCCACTAAAAATGACACTAAAAGAAGATAGCAAAACAAGTTGCCCTAGATGCCGTTGCCATCTGGACAAATACCTGTATGATATTTTTACAGTCCATGGTACGTAAGAAAATCTTTTGTTATGAAAAATCACAGGTTCCAGCTTGGACATAAAAATGTATGAAGGACACCGTGATTCCAAGATGCACTTCAAAATTTAAAACAATAACATGCTGTCCGTATTTCTCTAGTAACATTTAACTTGCATTCTCAGGGCCTTACAGATAATTTACAGGAAGCCTCGTCCCTTTACGTCTTTCAGAGTAGTGGGAACAGAGACAGTAGTATATATCCACCGGATTACTTTTAAAGGAACAGATAGCACTGAGGGCGAAGAGTTGCATTTCATATCTTTGGGCTGATTACAACTTTGCAATAAAACCTGATCTATTTCATCAATTTGCATGCCTTACAATAAAAATGAGAATTCAAGAAAGCAAATGGAAACAAATATAATCACTGACATTGCGGCAGCTGTCTGCAGGTCGGACAGAACCACTTTCCCTTAAATCTCGTCTCTGGTGTCAGCCCAACACATGAGTAGTGGAACCATTCCCCTCCTTGGCACTGTAAAGGGAACAAAAGTTGGGTTGATTAGGCCAAGTAAACTTATGCACTTCATTGAGAAAGGGGAAACATTTGCAAGTAACAAATTCATGTATTTAATTGTGAAATTTAGGGCAGTCATATCATATGAGCGGTGAGCCCACTATCAGCAAATCTACACACAAACTTCAATTGGCATTGCATCATCACATACTGGACAAGACATATGTGCCTCAATTGGAAAAACATGCAAAACCATAGACAATCACCTAAATGAACAAGTCCAATTAGAAGAAAAGAAAAGGAAAATTGAAGATTTAGAAAAAGAAATCAAGGAAAAGTAACCTACATTTTCATTATCACAGGCGATCATATCTCCAAATGACACCTACAAGTCAAAATCAAGGGAGTTCAATGATCTGGAGATTTTGCAATACAGTGCAAAAAGCCATAAACCAACTGCAAGGCAGGATAACTTTAAACAACAGTGCAAAACCTGATGACAGACGCAATAGGTAGGTTCATTCGGATCAATGGGTTGATCAACATCAACAGGAATGGCAAATTCCTTTTTATGACTTCCTGGGGGAGGCATAAGCTCAAAATCCCTATCACGATCCCAATCCCTATCTCGAAAATCAGTCCTTTTGGATTGAGGTGTTCCATAGAATGTCTTGCGCTTTTCCACTTTAGGAACTGTTATAGGTAGAGGGGGGAGAATTGCTGGCTCATCTGGTGGTATTTTACCTTCTGAAAGCATTAGGACAAAGAGTAGTTTTGAGGTAACTAAGAAAAAGAGTTAATTCAACTAACTTTGCGAAACAAGATAGGGGAACATGTAGCATGGTATGATATTATGATACACCAGATAGTTTTTAACAGCCAAAAGCTTTAATGTTCAAAGTAGTCATTACAGGTGGAATTACTTTGAGAGGTAAGTCAAAGTGTTAATTTAATCTTAGGATAGGTATGCGACAGGGTTAGCATTTGGGGGCAACAGAAATTCAAGTTGCATAAATATGGACGTATCCATCATACCATGCTTCAAATCTTCAGCAAAATAGTTCAGATCCTCATCGAGTCGTTTAATATGGCTGTCTATCTGTAGAAATACCAAAACTGTTAGTACGTTATGAATTAATCAGAATAGGAGTTAAAGACTTGTACAATGATACTACTATAATTGACGCTAAATCACACTGGATCAACAATGTCATCTGTATTAACTTCAAATATAAATTAATTGGACTGTAGATACAAAGAGGCCTAGTATGAATGCAAAACATTTATAAACTTCTAAATACATATTATTAATGTTGGATAGTGGTAAAACATAAATTCAGATTAAAAAAGAAGAGAAAAGACCTTATTTTCTGGCTCCACTTTCGAAGATCTTATGAACTTTCTTAAAAGAAATGGTTTTATAATTAGGCTTCCCTGTCTGTCACTGCTTGCTAATTTTTCTTTTCCAAATTAAAAAAATTGAGTGAAATTCCTTTTCTGTATTGTGATTTTCAAAAAAAGTAACCTGACCAATGCATGTGATCAGGGGAAGAAAAAAGAAGTAGAAGTGAATAGATCCAGAGAGTCAAAGTTGGGTCATAACAGCTAGGTTAAAAGCTGTGGAAGGCTTAAGATGGAAAAGAATAAGGTAAGTTCTTGTAAACAACTATCAAACAGGAAAAGCTCCATGCCTTTTGAGTTCCTCAGGTGCAAATAATGTGGGAGTTTCATGCACGTGCACACCTCTTTTTTCCAATATATTTCTTACCATTATACTAAAAGAGGTCATAAGAAGCAGAACAGCCTAAGTTTTGTAAAAGCACTCAACTGTGAATGACCTGTGTTTGAGCGGTGCTTAGAGACTATCATATAACTCATCAAAGACAATTGTAACTTCAATTATATTCACTGAAACAGTTGTGCATGCCTTCTCCTATGTTTCCACAGGTGATTTTTTGGATAACCCTAGTAGGGAAAGAAAAGGAAGACAAAATAAAAAAAGCTTACAAGGTCATGAGCCTGCCGTGCCAATAAAACCTTCTCTGTGCACAAGCTCAACGCGCTATCTTGATTTACTTCAATCTCCTTCCTCATTCTCTCAATCACATCATCCTCTTCACTATTATTTCCATAATTGGTACCAATTCCTTTCTTTGAGCTCTGTGAGGCCAAACCCAAACAGTACTTCGTTTGCTGTCTTGTTTGATTTATCATGGCTTTCAACGAAAGAAAAAAGACGTCCATAAATAAACCATATACAGACAAGATCATCTAAACAAGAAGCAAAAGAAATGCAAATAATCACGTCAAACCACACACAAGTAAATGGAGTCAATAACACCATACATGTCTGTCGATCTATTTGCATACTTAACACTTAAATCAAGACAAGATACAACAAATTAATCAAAGATAAAAAAATATTACCTAAAGAATCACATAGATCCTCTGCATCGGCAGATAAAACAAACACTACTTATATGAGCTATATGCATGTTCAAGTGCTAATTGCAAATAACAGAATCCCAAAACCAAAAATTCCATATAAATTCATAAATTACACATGGACTTCTGAGTAATATGGCTTGACTGGTGCTTACATTGGGACCTCTCATCAAGTTCTCTGATGGTATTAAGAAGCCTTTGAAGCTCAGCTGGTAATGTACTTGCATCTGTTTGACGTTTGATTTTCAGAGGTCCAATTTGAGATCAGACATTGATTTTACTTTACAAAAAGGTACAAAGAAATTAAAAAAGTATACATGAAATGGAGAAACTCACACTCTAGATAATCATCGACGTACACCCCCGTTCGTGCAATTGCCATCCTAGGCTGCTATGTAGGGACAAAAAGAGAATAGGGAAGTTGGATAATGTTGTTTTAACTTTAAACTGGAATCACGTAATTGAACAGAGGGATGAATTATTAACTCATTGTTCGTTAATAGTTAGAGATGGCTAGCTAGGCTTACTGGAAATCAAGGATCATAAGCTAGAAAATCAACATAAGGTATATGACTGGTGTGTGACGTGTTTTTGGTTATAATGCGTCCCATCGAGCAGCATTTTATTAAAGAAAGTAGAAGAGTTGCCACTTTATTTTATTTAAGGGCAAAAATAAAGAAAAGCAAACCTGTCAGAACCAAAGAAATGGGTTTGATGGTCAGTTTGTAGCCAAGGCAAGCTATTAGGCACCCTTAGCTCCCCATATAGAACTGTGAATACTTTGTATTCTTTTAAAAAATAACCTTGGGACACTTGTTGAAGAAAAGAGAGTTGGAAAGGTTCTTATTAAAAAAGACCATTTAGGAGATATGTTCTTTGTCCATTAGAAATTTATTGGACAGTCGAAAGCCGAAGGATTTGTTGGAACTTAAGAGTTTTATATATTAAAACCCCATTACAAAAGAAAGGATTTAAAGGAATAACTTTGTATTAATAAAAAAAAGAACTAGATAAATTAACAAGTGAAATAAAGAAGATAACAAGTAAATAGATAAGAAAAGTTCAAAAAGGAAACTTTTAGCAAAATAAAACTGACTTTTTATGCCAGAACAAGACTCGTGATAACAATTAAATATGTTGATTTTTATTATTAAAAAGAAACATAACTGATGTTTTAGTCTTAGAAAGCTAGATCTTAAGAAGACACAATAATAATTCACCCCTTTTATTAGTCTTGTAATTCTCTAGTTACCCAAACACACAAAAATGATCACATCAAGAAGTTCAAATAATCAAGAACACACAAGCAACAAAACGTGATATACTATTCCCTTTAGAAAGATGACAGAATTCAAGATCCAAGAAACTAACATCATGAACCTCTTGAATCTTGACGTTTCCTTCTCTCTTTCACTTTTTATGTTTCCATCCAAAAACAACATGATTCATTTTATTTATTTTAATTGTTGTTAAATAACAACAGTTCGGATCATTTCATTATTAAATTAAATTTATTGAAACATGTAAATTTACGGCCAAGTTATCCAGACATCATGTTTTCAACATTTTACAAAAATTCAAGCACCAAAATCTGAACAAAGGTACAATTAGAAGCACTTATTCCATGCAATAGTTAAAAAGGTACACCTACAAACTTGCTTCCAATCACGCTTGTATAGATCTCTGGCCACTGAAGAAAGGAAAAGAAAATCTTGAGCCAAAATTCTTCAAGCTTTAGCCTCCTTTGCCATAAAAGTGATGTTGCTTCCTAGGAATTTTCTTAGCTTAGTGAAAACCAGACCAAACCAACCTGAAAAAGTTCATGAGCCAAAACCCAACAAATTAAATGGTGAGACTCTTAAGACATATAAGGTCCAAAATCATAATTAATCTAGATGAGACCTCAGGCTTTCTTAAAACTCAAGGGCCCAATCCCTTACATGCTAAAATATCTTCAAACACCAGCAGCCCACAACCAAGCAAAATTGGAGAACAAAATGCCTTTAAACCAACTAGGAATCAAGAAATCATCATAAAGAAAAAGCAAAAATTAAATTAAATAAAACCAAAATCAACACCATGGTCAATTATAGGGATCACAGTAAAGTGATGGCAAAAGTAAAAGTAAATAAAACCAAAATCAAACCATGAGCAAATAATTAAGACAAAAAATGAACAAGACAATTGGAAAGAAAGAAAGGAAGGCTTAATTACACAGAGTATTGTGAACAAACTTTCACTGCACACAGTTAACCTAGTGGACCAAGAGGCAGAAAATTGGATTAAAACGCCATAAGAGAAAAGAAAATTGACTCGGTGTTCAAGATCTCAACTAAAATAGGAGCCTGTCCAAAACAAACCGGAAAAAAAGATTAAAAATATAAACTGAAACCAAAAATCCAAGATCCTAAGAAGAACAGAAGTAAAAATTCAAACAAAAAACCCACAATAATCAGCTGGCCCAACTCAAATAAACATCAAAACAGATTGGCTTCCAGCAGACTCATGAACAACAAGCTTATCAAAGGGAAAGGCAAAGCAAAAATCAAATCAACATAAAATGAAAGACCAAAGGCATTAACCAAAAATTCAAAAAAGTAAATACAACACCAAGCCATGAAATCAGGCCACACACTAGAAAACAGAAATCATGCCATCGAATTATTCAGAACAGTTTGTCCAACGCAACATAACAAACTTATAAGAAAGCTACAAAAAGACATTAAAACAAAGACTATTGTCCTAATATTAGAGACTTAAAGGTAAAAAAATCAAAAGATGACAGAATATCATGAAAAGAAAGCCATATCACTATCCAGAGTTCAAATGAGGGTGGTGTAACATAACCAGTATCAATTTCTCAATGAGAACACACAAATCATACAAAAATGCAATTGTG
>JAOSBO010000006.1:29213044-29241238 GCA_027563915.1 Erythroxylum rotundifolium
TTTCAATTAGTTTCATTCGTTCTTTGGCATTTGAATAAAATCAATTTGTTCCATTCTCTGTGGATCGACCCCATTTATCACTGTGTGCAATTCATATTTATTTGGTGTTTGGGAATTATTTTTGGTGGATTCGACACCCATCATTAGTCTAATTTAATTGTTTTTCATTCGGTTCACCCTCTTAGTTTATTATCGAATTATGCAATAACAGAATCAGAGAACAACAATATCCAATTAACACACAAACAATCATATTCTTATTAATTCAAGAATAAAATTTTAAAGGTGAGTTTAGAACATCCTCGACATTTTAGATCCTATCATCAACTATTTAACCCAATTCTATATAATAATAAAACTGAAAAGAACAGGAAATACAATCTAAAATGGATGATGAGAGGTAGTGATGTCAGGAAACTCCTGATCCAAGACGTACTTCGAGTTAACTTCTTCTCCTCTTCTCTCTTCCTTCTTCTCTTTCTCTATCTCTCAATGATCTCTCTCTAGGGTTTCTCAAGGTGGCTAATGCAAACACTCCCTTTTCTACTTCTTCTTGTTCTTTTTATATCCTTTTATGTTTTGGGTAACCCTAGAATTTTTTTGGGATCTGAAAGGTCTAAAAAATCCCTTAAAACTTGATGTTCGTGAGTGTCTATGCATCTACCCAATGCAGGCCACGATCGTGGCTCACATTTGAGCCTTCTATCATAATCATGGCATGCAGGCTATGATCATAGGCCATATCTGGAGCTTCTATCACGATTGTAGCCTGATATGTCACGATCTTAGGTCGTTTTTTCGGCTCAAATGTCTCGGAAACTCCTCATTCCTTCGATGTTGACCCTGAAACACTAGCAAATACATCAAGGTATATCAAAAACATAATATTTAAGCTTAAAGACTTGTACTAATCCATAAAATAATTAAAACATAAATAATTAACAAATTAACATAATTCTAACCTAAACACGTACTAAATGATTGAATTAACGGTTAAACACATATCAAACTATGCCTTAAAACACGATGCAATTTACACTTATCAACATCCCCACACTTAAACTTTGATTGTCCTCAAGGAAACAAAACAATAAATAACACAAAATCACAAAGCACATAATATAATTTGTGATGCGTGTTGATCTGATTACTCGGCTACATCACATTCTCAATTAGCTAATAGCTCTATTCGTAACCCGAAGGCCAGCAGAATAGTTATTTATTGCAAATTAACAAACACTTTTTTTTAGCTAATTCCTACCTTGTTGCTTTAGCTCCTCGTTTTCATGAAAAATACTAGCTAAGTTACTTAGTTGAAAGACTTAAAATTATGAATGATGTGACAACTTATAGGGGGATAACCTAACACTAATTCCTAATTAACTAGCATATTTAGCCAAAGAACCCAGATCACTAATTTCATGAGCTAATGACTCTTCACAACCTAATAGATTATGTTAAAAATTAAATCGATTTCATTCCATCTAAGCTATTGTCACATTTATACAATTCACAATATGCAACCTTAACAAACTATCATACACTATGCAAAATTCACACTCAAAGTAAAACACACAACACTCCACACACTTGAACAATACATTTTCCTCAATATGAGAAAGGGACAAACAAACACACGTGGAAGGAAGAAACATAATACAAAATCAAACAAAAAAATGAAGACTAAATTAAAAAAAAGGGTTAGAAACAAAGTCTCACAGTGATGCAGGTAGTGATGGTAAGGGACTGAGAACAAATCCACTAGACGCCTGAGATTGCTGTCTTATCTTGGAATTGCTTAAAGAGAGTGAGAGAATTAGTGATCCCAAATCAATTCAAGTTATTAAGTTTTATTAAAAATTCAAAACAAGTCTTACTAAACCTAACAATTGGAATCAAACTGCTGAATGTGCTAATTTATAATCATTAGCTTGACCTTACATCCATGGAGGCGTCTTAATTGTTCGAACAAAAGGAAATCACTTCCTTGTCTTTGGAAATCGTTCCTTTGAGATTTAGTTTGCAACAATGCCTGTTGACCTTAAAATTTTCCTTATTAGCATTTTTTGGTTTGAGGGCTCCATGATTGAAAACTTGAATGAAAAGGTCCAGTTTATTGAGATTTTAGCTTGCAAAAAACAGCCTCAACCTTGAATTATATAGCAAAACTATGTCTCTTACTTTAAATTCCTTTTGTTTAAGATGAGAATCGTGCCATTTCTTTATCTTTTCCTTATAGAGTTTGGCATTTTCGTACGCATTATAATAGAACTCTTCAAGTTTATACAGTCGTAAAAGTCGTTTTTTGCCTACTTAATTCCAATAAAAATTTAATGTTTTTATCGCACAGTACGCTTGATGTTTTGGTTCGACCGGCAAATGACAAGCTTTTTTATATACAAGCCTATAAGGAGTCATTCCGATAGGTGTTTTGAAAGCAGTTTCATAAGCCCACAAGGCATCATCTAGCTTTATTGCCCAATCCTTCCTAGAGTTGTTCACCGTCTTTTTCAAAATTCATTTTGATTCCTAGTTGATAACTTCCACTTGGCCATTAGTTTGTGGATGGTAAGGTGTAGCAACACAGTGGTGCATTCCATATCTTTTTAAGAGGGCATCAAAAGATCTGTTGCAAAAATGTGTACCTCCATCACTTATTATGGTATGTGGCACTCTAAACCGATTCAATAACGGTTTGATGAACTTTTATACTGCCTTTCCATCATTGGTTGGAGATGCCAGTGCTTCAGCCCGAAACAAGATATAATCCACCCCATTAACATTTACATGTTTCCCAACGAAGATGGGAAAGAACCCATAAAGTCGATGGCCCATACATCAAAGACTTCCACTTCTAAAATGTTGGATAAAGACATCTTATCTCTTTTGAAGATGTTACCTATTCTTTGGCATCGATTGTATTGTGCCACAAAATTTTGAGTGTCCTTAAACAATTATGGCTAATAAAATCCACTCTTAAGTATCCGATGTACCATTTTGTTAGCTTCATAATGTCTAGCATATTGACCTTCATGACATTGCTTTAAGATGTCTAACATTTCCTCCTCCTAAACACATCGTCACATTAACCTGTCAACACATGTTCTATATAAAATTGCTCATCCCATAGATATTAGTTATAGTCATGTCGGAATCTCTTTCTTTGTTGGTGAGATAAATCAGAAGGAATTTTACCACTGGCAACATAATTTGCAACACTAGCAAACCATGGTGTAGCCAAACATTCAAGTAGAATCAGGGTTTCATTAGGGAAATTTTCATTAATATCTTTTCTTGGATTGGATTCTTTGATATTTGTTTAAATGTGGATTCATTTGATATACTACACTTGGTGATTAATGCCTTAGAAATGCTCAGGATACTTACTTTAGCTCATATTTGACCTTAGGTACATTTCGAAAGTGAAGGAACAGAAGAAACCCGAAAACATGTCCATTGAAGCCATATTCTCAAAGATTCACATCCATTTTTCTTCATGGACAAACAAGAAGATCAGAGCAAGAGAACGCAAAATAAAGCATAAAAGAATGAAGGATCTAATCACTCACGGCTGTGCATGTTTTTGCATGGTCGTGAGGGCTGCTGCCAATTATTTAATCATTCAAGGTATAAAGCAAGCAAAGTTATGCACTTGGATGTGAATTTAATGGATAACATCTTAAAAAATTGTGAAAATCAAAGGAGTTGGACATCTACACATGAGTGGAGGGCTTAAGCAAAGAATGGAAAGCATAAGAGAACCGAAGCTCCCATTGCTCACATTTGGAGCATAAAAATGGAGATGGAAGGCTAACTTCCTAATCCGGGTTTAACTAGAATATCGATGCCAAGTCACAGTTAACCTATTTTTATCACTTTAAGGTTGTAAGATCTTTTCAGATTGTTGTGTTATTGGTGTTGATTTGATTGGGTTTTGGGATGAATGATCTTAATATGTTATTTTGATTGTTTTATTTCGAACCTATTGCTAAAACATTGATTGTAATCCATAATCATTACTTTTGATGTTTTTAAGTAGCATTTAATGATCATTAATCATTAGAAACAATATAACTTCGGTTAGATAACCCAAATGTGTGAGGTTACTATCTATTTTGATCGTTTTCCAATTCGTAATGTGGCTACCAAATTGAATCTAGAGATCGTATCCTAGGTTATTTAGTAGTTAGGTTTAATTAACACTCATATCTTGATTAAACATGGTGTAATTTTATTAGTCTCAGATCAATAGTCTAAAAAGAGTTGTAAAAACGTTAGGATGATGGAGTATGCTTGATCGTGTTTTGGCCGAGATTGACCCAAAAACTAGACCTTACTTATATTTGACACTTTCCTCATTTTCGATTGCTTGTTTTAATTTGTTTTGATAGCTTACTTTTACTTTATTTTCTAAATTTCTTAAAAATCCAAACCCTCTTATATTTTCCTTGCATCAATTAATTTTGTTACAAAAATTAATCAAACATTCCCTGTAGATTTGATCTCGACTCAACATAACTACACATTTTAGTGTGTAGAGTCAGGCAAATTTTACAATACACTCAACATGCATAGTTATTCCTTTTTTTCGAGTCCGGATAATTGGTTTGCAACCACATTTTTTCTCCCTTTTTATCTCTCACTTCTATATCAAATTCTTGTAAAAGCAACACCCATTAAATGAGCCTTAGTTTTGCATCCTTTTCTTTGAAAAGGTTTATGAATGTCGTATGATCGGTGAGTATGATTATCGTTGATCCCAACAGGTATGGTCGAAATTTATAAAATGTGTACACTAATGCAAGTAATTCTTTCTCTGTGGTAATATAGTTAAGTTGAGGTCCTACAAGGGTCTTGCTGGCATAGTAGATCACATGCAACCTTTTATCTTTCCTTTAGCCTAATACGCAACCTATAGGCATCACATATAACCTTAAATGGAAGTGTCCAATCTGGTGGTGATAGAATTGGTTCTGATGTTAATCCTCCTTTAGTTTGTTGAAGGCAGACATATAATTGTCATAAAACAAAAAGGGCACATCCTTGACTAACAAGTTTGTCAAAAGTCTTGCAATTTGCAAAAATTCTTTGATAAATCGACGGTAAAATCCTACATGATCTAAGAATCCTCACACACCTTTTACATTGCTTGACGATGAAAGTTTCTCTATAACTTCTAATTTTGCTCTATCGACTTCAAATCCTTAGTGTGAGATTTTATGCCCTATCACTATCCCCTCTTGCATTATAAAATGACATTTCTCCTAATTCAACACTAAATGTGACTCTTCACATTTTTTAAGAACTCTGTCCAAATTGGTTAAAACACATATTGAAAGAGTCTCTGCAAAATGAAAAATGATCCATGAACACTTCCATTATATCTTCGATCATATCGGAAAAAATAGACATCATACATCTTTGAAATGTAGCCTAGGCATTAGATACTCCAAAAGGCATCCGTTTGCATATGAAGGTACTATAAAGGAAGGTGAATATGGTCTTTTCTTGATCATCATGGTGGATGAAGATTTGTTTGTATCCAGAATATCCATCTAAAAAGTAATAAACGAGCCACCCTTTCTATCATCTGATCTATGAACGAGAAAGAAAAATGATCTTTCTTAGTCACTGAGTTAAGTTTGCGACAATCTATGCACACTCTCCATCTTGTGGTTGTTCTTGTTGAAATTACTTCTCCACTCTCACTTTCTAGTTGTAACATCCTGTTCCCATACTAAAGGTTGGAAACCTAAAATTTGGTACAAGTGAGATCAAAGAAAGATTAAGAAAATTGCATTTCATGCTCATGCATAATGTTAGCATACACACACATGTGAATTTGATTATTTCACACACTAAAATAATTGTTCATGCACTCAATTGACATTTTTCGGGTATAAATGATTGTTTTAATGTGATTACGATGCGAATTATGGTTTTGTGTCTTAAAAATTGAGTGGGAATGTATAGGTAGTGAATTAGAATTCTTGGAGAAAATTTGGGAATTTTCTAAAATATAAGGATATTTTTGGATTAGGAAAAATGCCAAGTGGTAGAACAATTGACGAATGGTAGTAGAATTTACTGTCAAATAGCAATGGAAATTTTGAAAAATGACTATGAGATTTATTGACAAGTGTCATTTAAAATTGGGAGAAAATTTGAATAGAAATTGGATTTTAGTTTATAAGAATTAGACATGTGGCAAGTGACATATGTCACTTGCCAAACAATGCCTTAGCTCCCCTAAGTTTTAAAATCCCTCCTTGTCTTGTTCTTACGATTCTTTCTAATTGAAGGGCAATTGTTTATGTTTTCTTCTTCTTCTATATGACCTTCTCTTCTCTTTCTTCATGAATTTGGTTCCCAACCTTCACCAATTTTGAACCTAGCCTATTTATTTTTCATTTGCTACTCTTATCTTGTTCTCGTCTTTAGTTCCCACCAAAGACTCAACCTCCCAACCTCCATGATGGTGCACGTGGGTCGTATGAGAAGCTGAGGTTGGTGTTCTTTTGAGGGATTTGAAGAGTTTGGAGCTACACCAAGTAATTTATGCTTCAAATGTCATGAGTATGGTTAAATTATGCTAGAATGATAAGTAAATTGAGAATTGATGACTTGGTTATGCAATGTTTATGTGTGTGTCGTGGGTGATGGAAAATATGTCTTGTTTGTGAGTGATTATTGAGTTGAATTGGTTAGAAGATGACAAGGAAATGAAATGGAAGAGATGATCTAGGTATAAGATAACTTAGATGTAAATGTTGGAAGTTTGAAAATCTGGAAAATGTTAACTACATATGCTTCAGTGTTTTAGCCATAACTTCTTCTGGAGTTGTTCAATTGAGATGGTTCTTGATTTTGATTAAACTAGAGATATATGGCTATATTTTTCATAGAGACACCAAATTTTAATTCTGTCTTTAAGAGTCTCAAATATTGATATGAAGTCTGAGAATTTTTAGGAATGAAGAGTAAGAGAGTTAAATTTTTGATCTGAAACTTCCACAAATTTACTATACTGATCTAGATGGATTTTGACAGAGTTTTCTTCATGAAATTTGTAAATCCTTCTTTGAGCTTTCCATTGATATAAAATTTGTAATTTTTGGATTTTGTATCAAAAGTTATGAGGGTTCGAAGTAGAGATGTTTGGGAGAAGCTGAAAATGAAACATGTTCGATGTATGCTCTGTCAAAGTTCGTCGCGGCCAACTGTTTTTGGTTTGCCACAGCGAACATGAAGGAAGAAGTTCGCGGCTAACTCTTAAAATCAAGCGAACTTTTCCTCACTTTTTAGCACAAAACATACTTTGGTATTTTGATGATATCTTGAGGTGTAGTAATCTAATTAGGATGATTTTTAATTTGTAGTAACCTAGAGACATAGTGCTATAATCTATATGAAGAAATAAAAGTCTGAATCGGAATGTAAGAATTTCAATTTCTGGGTGGAAGTTAAGTATAGGGCATTGTCTCAGAATAAAAGCAGATCAAAAATATTTGGAGTATAAATTTTACAGTACTGAACCAAAATGAATGATTTTGGTGTCATTAGAAACTTATGAGATAGAATGACAATTTTCAAAGAGAAAGTGTTCCCAAATTACTTCATTTTCATTATTTAAATGATCATAAATAGCAGACCCGAAAGTCAATGGTTAGAGAAAAATCTGAAATGATTTATTGGGTTATGAAATTAGATTCAAAGTGTTATTTGAGGTATAAACCCTAAGTACAAATTTTACTGAGGTGAGATTTGATATAAGACTGATAATGTGATGAAAACAATGGAAAGATATTCGGGATTGTCATTGAGCATGCATTGTACATATTCCACATACACATTGTGTATAAAGGAATATTTATAATTGTGCAATTATTAATGTGTGTGCAATGTGTGTATTGCATAATTTTGATGTGCAGGATAAATGTACACTTTCAGACCTTTCCAAATCTTGGAAGCAATTGCTAATCTGGAGCGTACTATGAGTAGACCTAGATGGTCTCATTTTATTGCTTGTTTTGTGTGAATTTTGGTATTGATTAACTATTGAATGTCTATATGAATGTGATTGATTGTGTTGGTTTCCAGACAGGAGGTTCAATGATTGTGATGCTTGGTTGAGATATTGAAGTGTTGCTTGTATGTGAATGAGACGAACTAAGTGTACATAATTTGAAGATAAATATGTTTTGAATAAGCATTTGCATGTAAGTGAAAATGTGATTCTCAACTTAATGTTAAATGCCGGACTAAGGTCCAATGATATAGGAATGTGATTGAATGGGATCATGTAAATGTGATTGATGCATTTAATTTCATAAATGCATGAAATATAATGGCAATTGTGACCAGAGTAGCCACTGATTAGAGCTTAAAGCTCAACGGGTGAAAAAGAGCCTCGAGCTCAAAAGTGATTCGAAGCCTCAGGCTCAACGTTTAATAAGCCCTATATGGGACAGTTATCAATGATCTCTATATGGGACAGTTTAGGCACTCGGTCACAACAAAGTAATAAATGGAAAGTGGGTCTCATACACACTACATATGCATGAATGATTAAATCATATTGATTATGAAATGTGAAATGTTGTGAATGTGAATATATATGATTATGTGAATGGGTGAGCCATCGATGATGGTCACTCATTGAGTTCGCAAAACTCACCCAAAATTTACAATTATTTTTCAGGCTCAAAAGAGTACCCCATTAGGCAAACTAGAATATACCTACTACATTCAAGAAAGAAATAGAGGTCGGGATCAGTTTATGTCTGCATTGTATTTCTTTATTTTTGTACCAAAATAAGTTTCCGCAATTATTGTATCTTGTGTATTTGAATATATTTGTTGTGTGTCACTTTCCAATTGGAAAGGTTTTGCAAAAGAGATTGATCAAAGTGTAATAACGAATTGTGATTTCGAGTTTTATGAAATGAAAGTATGAGCCCAAATGACTATTGAAACTCTGATGATTGTATTGTTGCGATTGAAAATGTTCTAAATAAATGTGGGCCTGAGATTTTGATTACTGTTTTCCGCGTATGTGTTTTTTTAAAAAATGTACTGAAGCTTGACTAACTGAGTGCTCTAGCATGTCACCCTTGCGGGGCTCAGAATCGGATATCACTCATGATGTCAGCTACGGGTCTTGAGAGGGTGGGGTGTTACACTAGTACCATCATTCTGCCATTTTTAGGTACACATTATACTAGACTTGCCCATTCACTATTGGAGATCGAATAAATTATCCCTGCATCTAAGAGTTTGATTATTTCCTTCTTAACCGCCTCCTTTATATTAAGGTTCAACCTTTTTTGATGCTTCCTCATCGTTCTAATCCTTCCTCGAGGTTTGTTCTATATATGCAAACATTTTGATGCTCCCTCACAATTGCTACCACCTTACTTTCTTGTTTCTCATTTAATTGATTAGACATCTGAGATGTGTAGGTAAAGGTTTAAACTCTAATATGGGTGGTTTTTATGTAGATGGTGGTATGGGTGCTTAAGTTCAGACTAATTTATCTTAATGTGTTTAAACACCTGGACCACCCATCTCATCATCTCCTTTAGAATAAAGTTTCTCATATCCGTTATTTGTCTCTATTGCCACTGACTATACTTTTGTGATGCAACTCTTAACTTGTTGCAAATTTTGATCCATAATTTCAACCTTCATGTATGAGTTACTTACTGTTGGGTTATTGAAAGCCTTATTCATATTGAATTTGATCTGATCTTAATCTGCTTGAAGTGTTAATTTCCCTTTATAAATGTCAATTATGGCTTTCCCTGTATTCATAAATCATTGACCAAAGATCTATGAACATTTCTTATTTTCTTCAAAATCGAGAACCACGAAATCTACAAGAATAATAAACTTGTCCACTTGCATCAGAACGTTTTCCACTATTTCAAATGATCTTTTAATAGATTGATCAGCCAACTGAATTAACATTAATGTTGGCTTGAGCTCACCTAGCCCCAACTTCCTGAATATTGATAAAGGATAAAGGCATAAGATTAATACTTGCTCTTAAGTCACACAAGCATTTTGTCAATTCAAATTCATCAGCCACACAAGGTATTGCGAAACTCCTTGAATCCTTCAATTTTGGTTGCATCTGGCTGGTGACTATGGAACTGCAGGTGCCAATTAGAGCTACCATCTGATTATCTTCCCAAGTATGCTTCTTTGATAATATGTCCTTCAAAAATTTTGCATATTTAGGCATGTGTTCCAAAGCCTCTACAAATGAGAGATTTATTTGTAACATATTTAATTTCTCAATGAATTTTGCAAATTGTGCATCTAACTTTGTAATCTTTGAGGAAAAGGAATCTTAGGTTAATCTGGTGAAGAGAGACATAAGGAAGGTATTTGCTCATATTCAATTCTTTCTCCTTTTCTTGATCTTTCTCAATAAAAGGATAGGGCACCTCTATTGTCTTTGTATGTGGTTCAAGTTCCTTCCCACTTCAAAGTGTAATAGCCATTAGTTGCTCCCTTGGTTTTATTCTCGAAGTGTTAGGAAGAAGTCCCACATTTTGGTAGAGAAAACATTTCACAATTAGCATACTTGGACCTCTAGTGGTTCGTATAGAGAAGAGGCATGGTTTGTTGTTGCTTGTTTGAATCTACCTTCCAGAATCTTTTATGCATCGTCTAGAGTTCGAAGCTTGTCTAAAATTTTGTCCAGTTTGGATTCCATTGAACTCAGTTTCTCTTGTTGGAAACCTGGTTCTCCTTGGGGTCTGAATTATCCTCCAGCATTGTTCATCCGAGAGAAGTTAAGTGGATTCTTCCACCCAAGGTTGTATGTGTAAGAGTAGGGATTGCTTCCCCCTACTTGTCTATATTGAGATCCCAGATAACTAACTTGCTTCATATCATTATCCTTCATTAAGAAGCAGTCCGCCATATCATGGTCCATCTGTCAATAAAGTTCACACTTTAGTTGCACAACATTTACCAAAGCTGAGGACAAAGCCTTCATGTTGTTGAGCTGTTGAGTTGAGCTATCAATTTTTGCCTAGCTCTCTGTCATTTAATCAACAGCTATAACTCCTTTTTGTTCACCGAAGGTAGTGGGTTATCTACGCTGCTCGTTCATCTAGAGGCAACTATTACTCGCCATCTCCTCAGCTACTCTACTTCATCTACCATTTTTCTCATCAGTGATCCTCCTAAAGCTGCATCAATCATGCCTCTCGTATTTAGGGTTACTCTATCATAGAATATTTGCAACAAGAACTCCTTATGTACATTATGGTGTAGGCATTTTCGTTGCAAGTCCTTGTATCATTCCCACACATCATAGATTGATTTCTTCTCACTTTGTTGGAAGTTAGGAATCTGCTTGATAATCTTCTCAGTCTTGTTAAGGGGAAAATACTTGTTTAAAAAGGCACAAACTAGTTGATCCCAAGTGGTGATATTAGCTGGGTTGAGGGAGTGGTATGTCTTTGCTCTATCACTTAGGGTAAAACGAAAAAGCCTAATTCTTACCGCATACTTCGACATCTGATAGTACTAAACGGTATCACAAATTTCAAAGAAATTTACTATATGTGCATTGATCTTCATTCGTTAGTCCATAGAATTGCACATTCTGTTAAACATGTTTAGGAGGGCTGGTTTAATTTCAAAAGAAGCTACTTGTACGGAGGGCCTAGCTACTTTTTGGTTAGCCGTATTGAACCCTGCTCTTATGAAATCTATAAGGGTTCTTTGTTGACATCCTTGGTTCACTTCATGATCCAAGTCTTGCTAATATTTTTCTACCATTATTGCTTGTAAGATTTGTTCTTCTTCTTTGCACCGTGCTTTCCTCATTGATCATTCTAATTGAGTGACAACTAGCTCTAAGGTTTCAATTACACGACTTGAACTTCTCACAACTCTTGTTTTCATGCAATAGTATAGATTCAAAAATAGAAAGAAAGAACGAAAACTAAAACTAACAAAAATGCCTTAGATTAAAGAACTAAACTAAGCGCCTCCCAGACAACGGCACCAAAAACTTGATTGGAAAATTGGTCATATGTAAGTTTTAATGATTAACACTCGATAATCCACAAGCACACAATTCATTAGTGTAGTACTAAAGGTTTTGATCCCACAATGAGGGAACTAATCTAATCCTAAAATCTAAGGTCGAAAACAAATAACAAAAATTTAAGATGTAACGAAAATAATACGAGAATTTAATTCAATCAATCAAATTAAGAATCAAACACAAAATACTAATTATTAAGCAATTTGCAATACACCCACAAATCAATTGAAAGAAATTATCAATTAAGGGAAACTTATGCTTAATGCTAACCTAACTGATTATGAATTATTGGATTGTTAGTTCTAGACTATCCCAAGGTTGATTACTCTCTCTTGAGTTGTAACTATTAACCCTAAATCATAAAGCCTAATCAGATTCTAGAGGTTGCAATCTCTTAATTCACAACCTATCTAAAACCTTAATTAGTTCTAAACTTCTCTAATAAACTATCAGAAACCTATACAAAATCTCTCTCTGTACAAATTACCGATTTGATTTAATTATGATTTCTATTAAATCACCAAACTCTCGTTAGTCCAATTTAATCATTTTTCATTCGATTCACCTTCTCAATTTATTATTGAATTATGAAATGGCATAATCAAACCATAACAGTATCCAATAAACACATTAAAAATCATATTCTCATTATTAAAGAATAAAATTTTGAAGGTGAGTTTAGAACATCCTTGACATTCTAGATCCTATCATCAACTATTCAATCCAATTCTATACAATATCAAAAATAAAAGAATAAGAAATAAAATCTAAATCGATGACGGGAGGTAGCGACATCGAGAAACTCCTTATCTGGGAAGTACTTCGAGTTAGCATCTTCTCCTCTTCTCTCTTCCTTCTTCTCTCCCTGTATCTCTTGATGAACACTCTCTAGGGTTTCTCAAAGTGGCTAATGCAAAAGCTCCTTTCTCTACATCTTCTTGTTCTTTTTATATCCTCTTGTGTTTTTGGTAACCCTAGGATTTTTTGGGGTCTGAAAGGTCCAAAAAATCCCATGAAACTTGACATTAGTGAACATCTACACGTCTACCCAATGTAGGCTCAGATCATGGCCCTGCAGGCAGCTACCCGAATGTCTACAAAACTCCTCCATTCTTCGATGTTGACCCTGAAATACTACACATCAAGATATCTCAAAAACATAATATTTAAGCTCAAAGACTTATAATAACCTATAAAACACTTAAAACATAAATAATTAACAAACTAACACAATTCTAACCTAAAGACATACTAAATGACTATATTAATGGTTAGACACATACGTAACTATGCCCTAAAACATGATGCAATTTGCACTTGTAAGGCATGTTCTTATCTAGAATTAAGTTTTGGAGATATAGCCTTACATATAAGAATATTAGAGCTTGTGTCATTTACCAATAAAGTTACAATATTGCACAATACCTTGAATATGGACATAGACAAGTTAAATTTTATATCCCTCTATGGATGAAGAATTAAGTTCGAATGGTGAACATGACGTGGAAAATGATCATATTCCATACCATACTCAATATAAAAGTACAAATTTATATAGTAAAAACATCTTAGTTGAAAGAGAGTTTTTAATTCTTAAAAGTCTTAAGTTAGTTTTTTATCTATTGAAGAGAGAGAGAAACTATATAATAAGGCTTGTAATCATCTTCAAGGAGAAAATAAAAACAAGATATACAACAATATTCTAGTAAAATTTCTCACTAATACGCAAGTTCTGGTGAGGTCTAGTAATAGTACACAGCTTTACTCCTAACTATTAGAGAGGTTGTTTCCAAAAAAAGAGATAAAAGATATCCCAACAAACTAGCAACAATATGAAAAGATTGAAGATCTATAGTCTTCAATATGATTTTTACAATTCTTTTACTTATGTTTATTATCTTAAGGAAGGTGCATAACTAAAATTCTATTTAGGATATAGATGGATTAAATATATTTTTGATGATGTGATTAAGTTTGAATGTTATTAATTTCTTGATAAATTACCAATTAATCACTTTAGATTAGTTTGAAATAATTAAGGTACCATAAGACAAAGCACAAGTGGATGGTAGTATTATTTCATGGAAATATTAATGTCTAATTAAAATTATCAAAAGAGATGTTGGTTAGTAAGGTCGTTTAATTTAATCTTAGAAAGCTTAACGAAACTTTTTAATCTTTATTACCAAAAATATAGGAGTATGATTATTTCATGTTTGTTTCTTAATAATCAAAAGAAAATAAAAAGAGATTTAGATTATAGATCTTGGCAGTTATCAAGAGCAATTGGTAATATCTGTAATTAAGCTACTGAAATATATTTATTTTAGAATTCTATTAACATAGGTTTAAATTCTATTTTTGATTGAATTTTCTTTTATTTCTTAACTATTCACATTTAATTTCCCCTTAAACATTTCTTTTTTCACCTTACTTAGATAATATGAAACTTGAACAAATTGGTAGTTGATTAGACCTATTTGTGGTATGATATTTGTTTATACCTATTTACTACTTGACTAATAATTGTATAATTTTAACAGATTCACAATAAGTTTTTATGTTAGGAGGGAATCAATATCTAGTTTAACCATCTTTGTATTAGTTTAGATGTTCAGTTGATATTTATATGGTTGTGTATATGTTTCAATCCTATGTTTTTATATCATATATAGTAGATGTATGTAGAATCATGTCATATAATTTTTCTAGCTAGTTCAAGGTTTTTTTCCCAATTTTTAAATTTTTAGCATTATATATTTTTTATTTTTTTCTACATTTTACGTTTTACCTTTTATGTTTCTTTTACCATTAAACTTGCAATGTATGTAATGACTTAATAAGTATCTTGTACCATTTGACCTGAAAATTGAAAGAACTTTATATGTTATATGAAAAGTAAAAAGGCTAAAGGAAATAGATGAAATAAGATGAGAGGTAGAAGTAGACCAAGAAATCTCACCTAAGTAGACAATCAAAATTAGAGGGAATTATATGACTATTTAATGCCTAACATCTAAGATAAGCAATATGATTCTTAATATGAATGATAATAACTTTAAATTAAGCTAGGCCTTATCCTTATTTTATAATAAGATTAATATGGGAGAGCTATTACAAGGATCATATACCATCAAGATTAATAGAGTGAATGAAGATAAAATTAGATTGAGGATTCTTCCCTTTTCCTTAAGAGATAAAGCTAAATATTGGTTTAGTTCAATGGATCCAAACTCCCTCACCATTAAGAACATATTACAAAAACCATTCCTCAACAACTATTTTCCACTGAGTAAAAGTCCTAATCTTATGTATGATAATGCTAGTTTTATACACTTGTATGGTGAATCTTTATATGAAGCTTAGAAGAGGTTTAAGGAGATTGTAGAGTAGATTTCTTCACTATAGTTTACTAGCTTGGTTGATTTTTAAAATATTCTACAATAGGGTTATTGGAGACTTGCAAATGAGCATTGATTTATCAGTAGGAGGGGGAATGGCAATTAAAGATATTACTAATCTTTTGGAGAAAATGACTTCCAACAATTATCAATAACCTAATGAGAAAAATGTGCTTACTAGGAAAGTTAGTCTATATAATTTGGATGCTATAAATATATTAGACAAGGTTGATTCTCTTGTTTAGTAGAAAAAAATTAAATGTTATTTCTAGCCATATTATGAGTTATAAATCTTATATGCCAATCATATGAATTTAGAGTGTATACATGTAAAGCAAGCTTAGATTGTGAACAAGTTCAATAAACCATTGTAGTAATATAAACCCTATTCCAATTCCTATAATCCTATATAGAGGACTC
Source organism: Erythroxylum rotundifolium (assembly GCA_027563915.1). Taxonomy (NCBI): domain Eukaryota; kingdom Viridiplantae; phylum Streptophyta; class Magnoliopsida; order Malpighiales; family Erythroxylaceae; genus Erythroxylum; species Erythroxylum rotundifolium. The sequence continues at coordinate 29,228,936 of JAOSBO010000006.1, forward strand.
ATCAAAACTTTTTCTAAAATAATCGAGGCAATCAAGAAAGTAATTTAAGTTTAAGACTAAGTAATCTCCTTATAATCAAACCAAGAACCCCATATAGAAAGCAAATTATATTGGGAGATAGCCATTATGAGACTAGATAATACAAATTTTGAGAGAATTGAGAGAATAAAATCAAAGTTTGACCATATGGAAAAGTTCAAACAAGAACTTAAAGTTTTAAATTAAGCAATTAGCCAATTCCATCAATTTAAATAGGAAGAGATCCTTGCTAAACAAGACATAGTGAACTCAAGGGAGTAATGTAAGTCTTTGAAGATGAGAAGTGAAAAGGATATTACGTAATCAAATGGAAAAGCGTTATCAAATCATATGTGCCTCTCATTCCTTTTCCTCAAAGGCCTAAAAAAAATAAATTGGACAATTAATTTGAAATTTCTTAAAAGTATTTAGGTAGCTCCATATCAACATTGTAATTACGTATGCTCTTTCATAGGTCCCTCCCTACTTTAAGTTTCTTAAGGAAATCATATCTATAAAAAGCATATGAGAAGAGTTTGAGACAATTGTACTGATTAAAGAGGCAGTGTCATTATCCCTAATAAGTTACCACAAAAGATTAAAGATCCAAAAACTTTCTCTATTTATTACACTATTAGTAAAGTTGACTTTTCAAAAGCTTTATATGATTTGGGTGTTAATTTTCCTCAATACCCTTTTAAATTGTTAAGAAAATAAAACCTACCATTATGTTTCTACAATTAGCTTATCATTCTATTGAGTATAATTTAACTGTATATAAAAATACAATAGTTAAGGTTAAGAAATTTTTTATCCCTACTGATTTTAGTTACTACTATAGAGATTGAAGATGATTTAGAATCTCTCATCATTTTATAAAGACATTTCTTAGCTATGTAAGCATAATAATTGATGTGAAAAATGATCGGTTGTCACTCAATATGACAAATGAATTAGTTAAATTAAACTTGAATGGTGCAATTAAATATCTTATATTTTTTAATAATGCTTATAGTTTTGATTATCTGATGTGCTAGAGAGGTATTTGAATATAAAATTCCAATTAGAAGCTTGTCTTGTGTATATAGGTACCTTAGAGATTAATGGAAAAAGACCTTTACATAATACCTATAAAAATTTCCATGAAAGAAGGTTGAATGTCTATTGCCTTACCTTAAAATTAATTTTAAAGAAAAAGCCTGGTTAAAATACTTTTAAAAAGTTCTTACTGGTAGGTAACCTAAAAAAAAATTTTAACATAAATATTTCATTTTGTTATTTTTCTCAAAATAGTTATTTGAATTATGGTTTGTTTTATACTAACTTAGTAGGGTCTTTAATAGAGATCCTTAAGTTTTAGGGTCCTTAATAAACATCCTTAAGTTTTATCACCTTGAAAAAATTTTAAATGTGTTTTAGGCAATATTTTGTTCGTATTTGTTATACAAAGTAGGGGAAGAATGAAGTAACTTTAAAAGGAAAAATAAATAAGTGACCTCCTTAAAAGGAGTTCAAAAATTTTAGTCCAAAAAAAGACATCATATAAAACACATCCATATCCTAATGCAGCTTAAGGACACACTTTCGTCCATATATGCAAATCCAAATTTAGGTTTAATTTTAATTTTAATACTTAATATGGCTTAGGAAACACTCTTGGGGGGTAGCATAACCTAGAACACTTGTCTGTGCTCCACCCTATATTCTATAAACTTTAAAAAAGACTTATCGCATAATAACCTTAGAATGTAGCCATTTAAATTTCTCCCAATTTTCTTTTCCCTCTCTCTCTCACTAGAAATCTTCTCTAAACTACTTTTTTCTTCAATTTTGATCTACTCACTCTATTTAATATAGATTCATGCAAAATTCTCTCACAAATTTCATATTTTTCAACATTAAGCCACTGTTTGCACGAAAATTAAGCTTTTGCAAATTGGTTGGTTTCTTAGGCTTATTTTAAAAGATAATGAGCAAGATATTATCTAAAAGTAAAGGAATTAGAAGGAAAAGAGAGGTGGCTCATCACAACGCCAAGCTCAAGTCCCTCTTATAATGAACACCCACTATTGTGCAACACCATACCACTTTATTAAGAGAGATATAATATCCTAAAAATATAATTCTTTAAGTTGAATTGTTGTTTGGATATGCATGATTTGATAGATATAGGTTTGATAAACATTGTTCTTTGGAGTAAAAAATGATGAAAATTCTATTCACATTTAAGGTAACAAGAATACATCATGGTCTAACATAAAGAGGATCAAATTTAGGATGGGTGAGAATTTTACAAAGTCCATTATTGACTTTAGAGCTTATTATGAATTATATACATATGAATTTTTTGGAGATAGAAACCTATCAAATCTATATCCTACATTTCAATGAGAATAACTAGGTCTACCTAGTTTTAGTTCGATATATCACCAACCTTCAACTATAACCCAACACATTGAAATGTAGGATATAGATTTGATAGGTTTCTATCTCAAGGTGGTAAGTTTGGAGTTCATATTTTGATGACTAGGGCAAAGAATTTAGAAAGAAGAGATGTGCAACAACCACCAACTGCAAAGCAATAGGAGGCAGTGACATCAAAGTCTATGAAAGTTAAGCCAATGCCTCAACCTATACTATAGAAAAGAATCAAGGACGATTTATTTAAATGGAACAAAAGCATATATCACTACTCTAGATGCAATAAGAACACTAATAACTCCTCATTTTGGAAACTTAATAGATGAATTGCTTAGAAGAGAACTTAGTCATTTATTTCTAGCATGTCAAATTTACAGTGACACCTAGGTTTTTTCCACTCTCTTCGCCTTAGACAATGTCTCATATGACAGTGAATATAATGGCATAATGGATAATTAATTTACTGATTATTTTATTTTATATTGAAGTGTATTTCTATTTATTTCCTTATACTTTTAATTATTATTATTATATATTTCCTTTTCTTTTAGGTCAATACCTTTGTCTTATTTTGTTTCCCAGGCCTTTTGAATTTTCTTTTTTTTTAATTATTTCATGTGCAAGGTAATCAATTAATGATGATTTTCATAGACTTAAATTAATGCAACTTCCATAACTAGGCTGGGACAAGTTTCTATATCTTGATTTCCATTCACCTTTCTCCACTTTTTATATACTAGCTTATTTCTTTTATGTGCTTCATAAGCATCAATTGATGAAAATGTATATCTTAAGTGTGAAGGAGAGATTTACCATAACCCATAGTTTTATAGATATATCCTCTAGGTAAATAAGTTTAATTGCATTTAGCTTTGTATGTCAAGATTTTAGAAAAATAAATAATGAAAACTAAGCTAACTAAGTTGATTCATTAACCGTGTATATTATTGTGTTATTCAACAACATTAAATTCAAGGATATGTCAAGTTTAGATGTAAGTTATCTATTTTGTTGATTTTGATACAAGTTAAAAGATCAAAGTAATGAAAGTGCTAATAGCTATTTAAAATTATGACCTAAATGAGTAACCAAAGTTTTCATGGTTGAGTGTTTACCACCATATTAAAAATTTAGGATGATATTTCAAATAATCTATACGTGCTCTATGAAAAGTTTTCAAAAAATATTTTGCATTAGTTTGTTTTAGTATAAATCAATGATTACTTATTGGTTTATACTATTTACTCATACTTTTTCATTTTATATATATGGTACAATTATTTAAATTAAGTTGAAATTTGAAAGATTTTGAAGTTAGGAAGGTTAAATTGTAAGGTAATGTACATATTAAGTAATATAGATTGTTGATAAATAGTGTAATTAAGTAAATAACAATTTACCTTAGGTATTTTAATTGGAATGTTGATTTTTCTTAGAATTGAAACTTATTGATATTGAAGGCTTTTGTATTTCATTTGCTTAAAGATTTAAAAAAAAATCTAAGACTATGGGAATTTGATATATGCATAACATATCTATGTTTTATTTGTCATTTTTCTACATTTTCCATATAAATTACTTTAATTTGGTATTCCAATTAGTTTCATTTGATGTTTCAGATAATTTTATAGAGAAATTGCTATAAGAGTGATTTTGGCTAAAAATCGAGGAGTTTTGAACATTGAATTATGCAGAAGAAACATCCTTGGTTGAACATAATTATTGACAACTTGTACTATTTAAAAACTTTCAATGCCACAAGTATATGGATCATAAGTTATATACAAAAGGTATTCTTCCCACGAGGAATAGTTAGACACCTAAAAACTTGAACAAAACTTTTTCTAAGGTACTAACAGATTTAATTAAATTAAAATAAATGATTGAAATTTAAATAACTAATAAAACAAACAATTAAATAATTGAGTTGCTGATAAAAATAAGGTTGTCAAGGTTGAAAACTTAGGAATTATTCTATCCTTGTTTTATCTCCCTTTATCTTGTTAATTCAATTTATGCTTGATCTTAGAAATCCTAAGTTTTTGATTACCCTCTCTTAAGATCTAATCAACTAATCCCAATCGAAATTGATAATAATAGAATCGTAAACTCTCGATTCACAAAACTACTCCTAACTTTCAACTAGATTTGAAGCAATCATATGGATAATTAATTCAAAATTAAGATCTCTCTTCTATTATATTATCTTGGTTTACTTCCAAGTATAAGCATAATGATTATCACAAAGCATTAATAGATGAACTGAATTCAAAAAGAACAAAGTTCAATAAAACATCAAGAATAATTCCTAATATGGACTTGGAAACCCATAATCATGTTAAACATCATGTTAATCCAAATAAAAATCAAAGATGATGAAATAATTGAAGAAAAATGAAAGAAAAACCAGTTTAAGTCTTGATCTGGAAACTTGGAATTTTCTAAAGCTTCACTTGATGTCTCCTCTCAATCTTCTTTTAATCTAGTGGCTACTACCTTTTTTCGGTGTTTTTCTTACCCTTAAATAAAGCTTGAGGCTTCTAGGGTTGTTTCTTAGGTTTCCCTACTTAATTTGGTCCTGAAAAATAGCCCCAAAATCTTAACGGATTAAAAAATATGTTAGCTAGATAGGCCACTTATGATGATCACAAGAGTAACACGATCATGACCTAAAGGGTTCCCTAACCTCTATCACGTTCATCATTCTTTGCATCCCACGATCGTATGAGTGCCACAATTATGGCCAACCTCCATGCATCCAAGTTCTTCTCTTGTCTTCACATTCTTGTTTCTAGACATTCACAAACACATCAAAAACCTCTTAAAACATTAAAAAAAATCTTGCTCTAAACCAACCAAAGAGTTTTAACACACAGAAACACTAACAATAACATAATTTTAAGTCCTAAACACAATTATCATCTAAGAAAACACCTAAAAACGTATACCTAGAAAAACGTAATATAATCTACACCTAAAACCAATATCAGACACAGGGATATTATAACTAATGTCCCTCTTTATATAAAAGAACTAGGTGAGAAGATTGAACATAGCCTCACATATTGAACATAGCCTCACATACAATCATATCCTAAGTTATGTTCTTATTTAGAATTAGGATTTGAAGACAAAGTCTTACAAATAGGCAATTTAGAGCATCTATTACTGGACAATAAAGTTACAGAGTTGGAAATGACCTTAAACACGAGTATGTTAGAGCTTGTGTCTCGCTATGGATAAAGAATTTAAGTTCCATTGACAAGCACAACTTAGGAAATGGTCATATCCTAAATCGTACTTATTGTGAAAACATATATTTAAATAATATGGAAACCTTAATTAGAGGAAAATTTTTACTTTTTTAAAAGTTTTAAGTTAGGCATTTATCGAATGAAGAGAGAAAAGTCCTAGGGTAAGGTTTAGAGACATCTTTAAGGAGAAAAGATATTAAAGATCATTCCAACGAAGCAGAGAGAACATACAAAGATTAAGAATCCATTAAAGACCTTATCTTTTTTATTATTTTTGTAATTATTTTATTTGTATTTATTTTTTCAAGAATCATATATAATTAACCTTTAATCTAAAATATAGATGGACTAAATGGATTATTAATAATGTGATTAAATTTGAATTTTTTATTTCTTAATAATTTTAACTATGACCTTTAAATTAGTTTGAAATAACGATCAAAAATAGCCTCTCTAGCAGTTAGGAGTAAGGCTACGTACTTTAGACCTTTCTGGATCCCACATCTCAGTGAGACTTTTATTGGAATATTGTTATTGCTGGATTGATTTGAAATAGCTAATGCACCATATAATGGAGTGGAAATGGCACCTAGTACTAGTTTATGAAAGTCTTAATTTATAATTAGCATTATTGAAAGAGACGTTGGTTGGTAAGGATGTGTAATTAAATCTTGTAAAGCTTAATGACCTTTTTTTTATCTTTATTATAATAAAAGTAGGAGTAGGATTAACTCAAGTTTGTTTGTTATTAGTCAAAAAAGAATAACAAGAGATTTAGAATATTAAATCTTGGAAATTATCTAAACTAATTGAAAATACTCATAATTAAGCTACCATGACTAATATATTTATGAAGTATTAAACACGTTTATTTTTCCTTATTTAGATAATATAAGACTTGAATTAATTAGTAGTTAAATGGACCATTTTATAGTTCGATATTAGGTTCAACCTATTTACTACTTGAATGATGATTGAATACTTTGTGATTAATTCACAACGCTAAGATCAATGTTATGAATACCATATCGGTTCTAGTATCGAATTAAGTTTTGGTATGATACTATACCAGTACTTGTCAATATCAGATACCATTTCAGAAAATTTTTTAAATTTATAAAATAGTCTCTAAACTTTTTAAAAATTACAAAGTAATTCATTAGTATATTGTACTATCTACCTTATGATTTTATATCAAACATATCTCCAAAAATCATAATAATAAAAATTTAAAATAAAAGCAATTTACTAATTTTTATTAACATTAATATTCAAATATTTCACACATAAATAATAACCATAATTAATATGAAAAAGATAATAATAATTCAAATATAAAATTAAGAACAATAAAATGCATTTAAAATTTTAAAATTTCATCATATAATAAATAATAATTACATCAAAACACTTACTATTTGTAGAATAAATGTAATGGATGTCTTCAATTTTTTATAAGATAAAAGGGTTAAATTAAATCTTAAAATTTTTTTACCAAAAATTTAATTTAAATCTTAACGTTTTAATACGCATTTAAAATTTCAATATGTTACAAATATTAAAAAAGGACCCTATCCTTTTACAAATGTTTATTAAAAAGCTTAATTTAAATTTTCACAAAAAAATATAATTGGCAAATTTTACTATTTTTTGTGATCATTTGCCATGTGTATGTCATGGTCATGCGGCAAGCATCCCAGAATAAAAGATTTTGCAGCCTGAGTACTTCTAAACGACCGGAAAAAACACAAAAGCCCCACCTTCAATCCCTAATCCCCTATTGCGTTCTTCTTCACCAACTAAACGTACTGAAAGCTTTAAGTTGCTTATTGCAGCCATGTTTTCCTGTCTTTTCTTCTTCTAGATCTTCACCAGTCTTAACAGTTGGCAAAAGGAAGGACCTGAGAGAGGTTTCCTTAATGATAGAGTCACCGCCAACTGCACCAATGACAAATCTTCAAAAAGGTGGTGCCACAACCAACCCGATAAGAGAGGGGGCAGAGAGAGAGAGGGGGGGAGAGAGACAATAAAATGGGTTGTTGTGGTTGATGGCGGCAGTGGTGGGCGGGTATTGTGGTTGTTTTTTTTGCGAACAGTTCCCTGAATTTTTTAAAGTTTACGGTAAAAAGTTTAAATATCTGCCGGTATAAGTGAAATTTCAGACACCGACGGCCGGTACGGATCCGACGAGTTTTGAAGCTATTATTTAATGAACATTTCTCTTCATATATAATGGATTATTATTTTCTCAATAAATTCAAAGAAAAATAATTCTTTTTATTTTGTCTGAACCATCATTAATTAATCTACAGATATTGTTTAACGATAAACCAAGACTGAGATTCTTGGAACTCTGTTTTATTCATAATTGAAAAGCAAAATATACAAATAATTAATTAACACATAATTGCACAAATAATGAAATAATTAACCTATAAAACTTAATTGACATATAATACTAGCTTTCGTATAAAAAGTAGTTGTGGATTCAATAATGTTGCAAAATTATTTTGTCCTCTACCTGAATCTCTCATACAATAATCAATAATCAATATCTAGATCAAAACAGAGTTCTTTCCACTTGAAATCAATCTCTAGTTGTTATACTTTTTTTTTTTTTTGGGAAAAATGAATAAGAAATTATATTAACAATAGCCCAGGTATTACACTTGGTTTAAAAGAACTAAACTATGCAGCTAATCATAACATATACTTTAGTTTTTTTAATGCAAAATGATAACTAAAGTCGCCAGGAATTATTTTTAATAACAAAGAACCATAAACATCGACTGGTTCATACCACTTTCAAATATCTTCTTAAGAACTATAAAAAATTTCTTAGCATTTTGTAATATCTATATTTGCAGAATGTTTCATTTAGACGGTGGTTGCTCAAATAAGAGCCAGTTCTTAACGGTTCCCACAAATAACACTAAAATATGATACACACTAAAAATTGAATGGTTTTACCGAAGATTAAGTAAGTCTATTAGGTTTTTTTATTAAAGAGTCAGGACATGAATTACATAAAATTTTAAATTTTAAAATATTTTTATGAAATATTTTTTAAAATATAAAATATTTAGTTCTAAATAATAATATTAGTTTATATAACTAAAATTTTATTAATAATAAATAATATTTTATAAGTAAAAATTGCAAATTATTTAATTATTTATTTTAATAAAATAAGAAAGAATAAAATGCGAGGAAAGTGTATAAACGTTGAACTGAGCACCCTTTTATTGTGGGACAGCGGCATTTTTTTTTTAACAAATGAGATAAACCTTTGGGTTTTCGGTAATGAATTTTTATTAATGTTCATTAATAAATATTGCATAAAGTTAAAATAAATTTTGTTTCATTAATTAATTTATCTCCAAATTTTTTTAATATTTAAATACTATAAATAAAAAATCAACTATATTTACATTAATGTTCAAATAAGTTGTTATTTTATATTTTAAAAAATAAAAACCCAAATGAAAAAATTAAAGTAGAACTAAACGACTTTTAAAATTTTAATATACTTCGATCATGACATTTAGAAATATTCAAATGGACTTTTTGTAATATGCCGTATCTGAAAGATTAAACTTCATCTTTGTCCTTGCTTGCAAGCCATAACGATCATTCTTATGGAGGCAAAAATCTTCCTACATACTCATTTTAGGCTTGTCAGACGTAATTTTTATATTTTTCCCATAAACAAACTTGTTAATCTTGTTTGAAATGAGCATACCAATTTTTAAATGTTGAGTTTTTCCTTTTTTATATAAAAAAAAAGGACATAGAGCTCCAATATAATTTAACAGACTTAACTCCGACATAGCTTTTTTCTCAAGAGAGATAAACAATATTGTTCACATAAATTCGCAAATTTATTGGTATGTATGATATATTGAGTAATTTTATTACTAGCTATTAAAATATCATTCACATAAATATGAATGAAATTATGATACTTATAAATATTATCTATTTTTCTTTGAAATATTTGTGGGGCATTTTTTAAACCAAAAAGTATTACTATTCATTAGTAATGACCTTGTGGAGTAGAGAAAGTAATACATAAAATACTATATTTATTCATTTTTGTCTTCCAAAATCTACCCTTACAATCGAATTTAGAAAAGATTTGTTTTCCTCTTATTAAGTTTATTAATTTTTCTTTGTGGGGTAAGAATTATCCATCAAATACTATATTATCATTTAATTTTTTATAATTTACTACCATTTTAGCTTTATTCCTAATTGGTTCTACATGATTTCCAACCATGCAAGTTGGGGAAGAATAAGGGGATTTATTAGGCCTAATTATCTTTTGATTTTTTAATTCAAGAAGTTCTTTTTTAATTCCTTTTGATCTTCTAAATTATATCTCATGTTAGTAACTCTAATAATTTGTTTATCTATCATTTGTAAGTTTATTTCTTTATTTTTATCCCAAAATTAAGGTTATCATAGTATTTTTTATTTATCTTTTGTTTTACTAATCCCAAAGTATATCTGCAAGAGTCATTCATCTTAATATTATAATAATTATAATCTATCTTTTTTAATAATCCACTTCATACATGATTAGAAGCATAACTTTCAAGAATTAATCATAAAACTTTGGCGATGTAGTACATAAAATCTTAATTTTCTTTACATGTTCAAGGAAATAAGTTGAAATTTCAAATCTTTGATTTTTCTTTAAAAACATTTGAAAATTTTTCTTATTTGGGTTAGATTTTAAGTAAAATTTGAAGCATAATTTAATACTTCTAAAAAATTTTGAACTTGTTTTTTATCTATTAACTTATGAACTTATTAGAAAACAATGAGATTCTATGTCAAGGAATTCTTTTTCAATCCAGCATATCTTAATTATTTTCTTAGAGAGAGCTAATCCATGTTGTTCACATAAATATATAAATTTATTAACATTATAATATGTTAAGCAATATTATTACTAGCTAGTAAAATATCATCCAAATAACACATATATAAAATTATGATACTTAAAGATATTATCCATTTTTCTTTGAAATATTTTTTTGGCAATTTTTAAGCCAAAAGGCATTAATCTTTCGTAATAACCTTGTTAATAGGGATGACAGTTTTAGCCTGATAGACTCGACTCAGTTAAACTTTGGCCTAGTTCACCAGGCCACAAGCCAAAATTGCTTGACTTGACGGGAAGGTAGAAAACGACGTCGTTTTCTATTTTTTAAAAATAACAAAATTGGGTTGGGCCAATCCTGCCTACCCATGGCTTATTAGGATAGGAGCCAGGCAGCCCGTGGTCGGGTCAAGCCTCCAGCCCTACCCGACACATTATCATCCCTACTTGTGGAGAAAAGGAAGCAGTATATGGAATACTATCTCTATTAATTTTTATCTGCCAAAATCCACTATTTTTAAGTTTATTAATGTTTCTATATAGGATAGAAGTATCCATCAAATAATATATTATCATTTAATTTTTATAATTTACTCTATTTCAGCTTTATTTCTAATTAGTTTTGCATGGTTTTTAACCATAAAAGCTAGAAAAGAATGAGAGAATTTACTAGGACTTTTATCTTTAGATTTTCAAGTTCAAGAAGTTATTTTCTAAATTCCTCTTGATCTTTTAAATTATAGCTCATAGTAGTAACTACAATAATTTTTTATTTATCTATCATTTCTAAGTTTGCTTCTCTATTTTTATCCCAAAATTGTAATGGATTATCAGAGCAATTTTTCTTTATCTTTTGTTTTACTAATTCTAGTTCATCTTTGATGGTTTTATCTATTGATGCTTATTCTCTATAATGTTTTCTATTTTTAATAAAAGTTTTCCCTTTGGAAGGATCAATTTTTCTTTATACTCTACACCAGGTTGGGCTAAATGAGGCCTAAAGTGATCAATGTAGATCGAACACAATCATTTTTAATTCAATTTACTATGATCTATTGACCATAAGGAGTTTTGAAATGTATTTGTTATTTAATAGTATCAAACGATATTTTATGAAATGATTGGATAAAATTGTTTCTTAAAAAAATATCAGTTTAGATATTATAAAAATAAAATGGTGGACATTTTATTAAAAATGATCCTAATAATATATAAGGTTGATTAATACATTTTGATAAATGTTTCTAATTATTAGAAATATCTAATCCTATTGTATTTTTTTTAAGGTTTCATGACATTATAAAGGAAAACAATTTGCTTTACATATACAAGAACCAACTCCACTGTCTACATACACAGCAAAATATTATGCTCTGTTACCTTTACAGGTTATTTCAATTGGAATATAAATACCAGTAGGATTAGTCATTATCTTGGAATATATATTATATTGTTATTATAGGATATTTGTATTCTATAATAAGGTATTTTATAAGGTTGGACCTGTTTGAGAAAACTAGTTCTCAACATTATCTCTAAATTGAATCCTTCATTTTTCAATTAATAATTGTATAGGTATTTTATTGGCTCCTATCTTAATAGCAGTTTCTATGGCGGTATCTATCTAATTTATTTCACCATTGAAATATATATATATATATTGATAAGGTTCATTTAGTCAGAAACTTTTCAAATTATGTATTAGATTATGCTTAACGTAAC
>JAOSBO010000006.1:29259502-29269828 GCA_027563915.1 Erythroxylum rotundifolium
GAAGGCAAGAAGATCAAGGACATCAATGGTAATTCCTGCCAACAAATTCTCACCTTTATACCCACCAAGAAAAGGCCCAATTCTTCGTCCTCTTCTCCGATGGATGATAGAGGACTAATTCCAGTATATCATGCATGAGTATAGATAGCTTGATGACAACCAATAGCCTTAGAACCTTATTTAAGTTTGGAATCTATAAAGGTCGTGTCAAGCTATACATGGTTCCTCTATTTTCTTATCGGAGAACAAACATACCCGAAGAAGAAAGGAAGACATAAACGGTGGCCATGATGCTTGTCATCCTTCTACTTGTATTCCTACTGATACGTGCAGGAAACTCAAGTGCTCGCAAAATCCAAGGTAGTTATTCATTTCTTTTCATCTAATTTGTTGATATTCATTATATATACAAAATTAATGCGTAATTAAGGCATGCTACTTGAATCTTGCAGCACCAAGCAAAATATCAGTTGATGGAAGTGATGAACTTGGAAGTGGCAGGAAATAGTTCGATGAAAATGAAAAAGGTGTGTACTTAAGTTCACAGGAATATTTGTGTTAAAAGCATCAAAAAATTGGAGGAAGAAAAATGAAGTTGGAAAAAGTTTTATTAAAGAAAGAACAAGTAGAAAATGAAGCTTTTAATGGAGAAAAGACAAAGCTCTCTAGTGCAGACTGTTTAGTAGGAAACAATAACTGTGGCAGGATGTGTATTAGAAATTGACAGACAAAATATGAAGACAAGCGTACTTTGATTTTGTCGATCAAGTGTATATAACTAACCTAGAGCTTAGCCTATTAAATATGTTGTCCAAGAAAGAAGTTAAAACAAACTTAGCTAAGGACTCTCCACAACTTAAAAATTCAATTTTAAGATAAATTGATTTTTTTTCGAGCAAGACAACTGACTTGTCGTCATAAAACACTTCTGTTGCCTCTCTTAATTCCATACTAAGGTCACTAATCAGCTTCGTAGCCACACTGCTTGACAAGCAGTAGTTGTAGCAGCTATATATTCTGCTTTTATCGAGGAAAGGGCCACAGTTGCTTGTTTCTTTGACCTTCATGAAACCAGAATTGTTCCAACAAAAAAACAACTTCCTATAGTACCTCTCTTGTTCTCTAATGAACCTGCCTAATCATTGTCACTATACCCTTTAAAAGTAAAATTCTGAGCTTCATGAAACCAAATGCCATAATCCTCAGTGCCAACATGGTAACATAATACTCTTTTTGTAGCTCCAAAATGATGCTTACTTGGCTCATGCATGAATCAAGAAAGAACACCAATTGAGAAACTCACATATGGAAGAGAATGTGTCAATTAAGCAAGTCGATCAACTAAACTTTTGTATAAGCTTTCCTCCACTATTCCAGTATCATCACCTAAGCATAGCTTCTCATCGGCATTCACTGGAGTAGCAGTAGTTTTGCAACTTAACATGTTGAAGCTTTTTAATGTGTCCTCTGCATATTTCCTTTATTTCATGAAGATTCCATCATTTGTTTGGGTAACTTCTAAACCCAAAAAAATATCTTAACTTTCCAAGATCATTAATGTAAAAGTGCTTTCCATAGAATTTTTGAACTCAAATATAAGACGTGATGAAGACCTGGCATAAGCTCACTACCACAAATTGATCCGTACCTTACTTCTTGACATACAAAGTAGGCTCACGCATACTTCTTTCAAAACAATTACTATGAAAGAACTCATCTATTTTGCTTTAATACCAATTGAATCCAGATATTCAGTATTATTTGATAATAATAAATGTGTGGTGAAGAAGAAAGCTACAGGTGAAAATCTTGCAGTTGCATAAATGACACCAAACTGAATATTCCTTCTCAATTTTTCAGAATATGTAGCCATGGTAAGCAAAGCAATCGAGAATAGTGAGCTGTAGCACCTAAGGTACGTGCATCTGAATATTAAAGGACCGCAACTACTGAAGAGCAAAGAGATGGTCAAAGATTTGCCTAACATTGCATCGTTAGAAAAGATGTGTGAGGGATGTGTTCTTGGAAAACAATCCAAGAAGGTATTTCCAATGGTAAAATCTAGACATGTCACCAGATTTTGGATTCTGAAAAAACAAAGTGTCTCCCTGTACTCCAGTAAAGGTTTCCCAGTACCGGGAGACATGGTGACAGTCCCAAAGTGCATGCAACACTGTTTCTTCCTGTTGACAGAAGGGGCAGGTGGCGTCCGTGGAGATATGTCGCGTCACATGCTCCTTATTAGTGAGCAGTTTGTTCTTGACCAGGAGCCACATAAAAGCTCGGATCCGTTGAGGTTCTAGCTATTTCCAGATTAGTGGCCACAGTCGGTTGGGTTCCGCTGAGGGATGCCCCTCAATTAGCTCATAAGCCGAATCATCGGTAAACATAGAGGACTCTTTAACTACTTAATATCCACGTTTATTTTGCTGCTTAACAAACTAAAACAACAACTACAACAGGAAACAATAAATTCATTTGACGTGAACTCACCTCCGCGGTCTGTTCTTAATGCCTTCAGATTCATTCCGCTTTGTTTTTTCTCCATGTTTGGCTCATAATCCCGTTTGTGTTGGACAGTTGATTAAATCTAGACATTTATTATTATCAAATAATAATAAAAGTGTTGGACAGTTGATTAAATCTGGACATTTAGTATTATATATATGATACTAATAAATGTGTGGTGAAGAAGAAAGCTACAGGTGAAATTCTTGCTGCACAAATGACACCAAACCAAATGTTCCTTCCCAAATTTTTCAAAACATATAGCCATGATAAGCAAAGCAGTTGAGGCTAGTGAGTTGTGGCAGTTAAGGTACAGGCATCTAAATATTAAAGGACTGTAACTAATACAGAGCAAAAAGATGGTCAAAGATTTGCCTAACATTGCACCGCTAGAAAAGATGTGTGAGGCATGTGTTCTTGGAAAACAATCCAAGAAAGCGTTTCCAATGGGAAAATCAAGACGTTCTACTCAGATTTTGGCCCTGATACCACATGTTAGAAATTGACAGACAAAATATGAAGATAAGCATACTTTGATTCTACAGGTCAAGTGTATATAATTAATCCAAACCTTAGCCTATTAAATAGGATGTACAAGAAATAAGTTAAAGCAAACTTAGCAAAGGACTCTCAACAACTTAAAAATGGGAAACTAAGAGGACTCTCAACAAGTTTACGTAAACCAACAGGAAACTAAGAGGACTCTTTAACTACTTGATATCCACATTTATTTTGCTGCTTAACAAACCAAAACACTAACTACAGTGGCAAAACTCAAATGACTTCCAACCGTGTGAGCTTTGAATGTAAAACATAAGTCTACTAATAAGAGCTCCAATACTATGGGTGAAATTTTAGTTGGTATTACATCATTAAGGCCGATTATCATAGACCAAAATCACACCCACCTAAAAATAACTAAGGATGTAGATCAAAGCCCAATCAAAGCTTTTTTAAATGTTGTTATCTTTGTCAATTTTGGTTAAGGTTCTCTCAGTTTATAGATTTTGTTATGTATACAGGTGCAAAACATTATTTTTTTGTATGTATGTAATATTAAAAGTAGAGATTTGCAGCTTGATAAAAAATGTAGAGCTCATGTTCATTCTTTCAAAAGAAAGTTCTATGTTTTTGCATTAATTGACCAATTATTTGGGATTTGCCACTAAAACAATAATGACATTTGGTTACGAAAAAATTCGTCACTAAAAGTTCCAAAATCGTGGCTAATAGTAATTAACGACGATTTATATTTGTCACAAAAAACGTCACAAAATCCCCATAGCTGGAAACTATAGGCGACATTTTTCATTAATTATTGCTAATGATTTTTGCCTATGCTTTATTTTCGTAGCTAAAAACTATTAGCAACGTTTTAGGAAATCGTTGAAAATACATTTCGCTACATTTAGTTTTCGTAGCTAAAATTTTTTAGCTAAGTTTCTAAAAACGTAACTAATTGTTTCCATAAACGTAGCAAAAGATTTTTAGCTACGTTTTTTAAAACATAGCCAAATGTTTTTAGCTACGTTTTGTAAAATGTAGTCAAATTTTTAATATATATTTTAACAAAATGTTATACCATGTTAATTATAATTATTTATGCCATTTTTAATCCATATAGTTTTATATAATATTTAGATTTTTTGTTAAATTATTAGATAAAATTATAATACAAAATTAAGTAATGATTTGAAGCATTGTATATAAAAAAAAGAATATATCATTAAATTATACCAATAAAAAAATATTCTTGATATACAAGATTTTAATTACAACTTTAGCAATTCTTATAGACAAAATAGTAAATACATACACCATTTTACAGATTATGAATGTTGAGATTAAAAAAAAAACAACATGACCAGAGTGACTATTGATTTGTCCACGTCAATGAGCGCAACTTCATACGTCAGCCATCATATATGAAAGATTAGCCATTAGAATTTCAAGATCAGTAGAGTGCCTGAAATTATGCATAATTAAGCTAGTTTGTTTTCAATTAGGAAAATAAAGGACGGTGATGGAATGAGAAAGTAATCCAGCAAAATATTCATTAAAAGCCAATAACTACCTTCAAAAGTACAACTTCTTTATCATGTAAGCACTTAACAATCCAACCTGAGGGTAAAACAAAAATGATTGTTGTAATATATACGCATTGGGTGCATCCATAACACAAAAATCATTTCTAACAGAATTTCATCAAACATTTAATAGACAGTGTACTCAAACAACCTTCAGAGAGTTATAGCAACACTTACTTGCCAATGAGCCTTTTCCTACGTAGTTATAGTGCCATCTTAGTCTCCAAAAGTATTCTAAGGATGTAATCCTTGTCCAATGCCTACAAGCTCACATGTTATGTTTTTTTTAGAATACACTACCTAGTTATCCACATGTCGTAACTTCACATCATTTGCTCGGTAAGAAAATTTGTTTTCATGACCATTCAAAGTGGCTTTGGTTCCTGAGAAGGTAAATAATTTCGCGAAAGTCCAAGAACAAGTTAAACAATTTAGAGAATGAAATGTGTATCTATAGCCTAGACTGAGCAGATCTTTATCTCTTTAATTCACTTATTTGGTCACCGAGCGCCTTTATGGATGACTCAGTGCAAGAAAAACCAACTTTTCAGAGCACATGGTCATTACATAAGAGTGTGATAAGAGACATAGACATACATCCATCCTTGAGATTCTCTTGTCTGAACTGCTTAGGAATATGGTCCAGAGACTTTCCAGAAGTAGAAGGAGACTTGTAGCCATACCATCTCCTTTAAACTCCGGGCACCTTTATCTGATTGGTGAAGGCGGTGGTGGGGAGAAAATAAGACTTCCAGAAGCCTTCTGTCATCAGAGTAGAGACTGCAGAGAGCAAAGAAGTTGGCATCCAAAGAGACTTCTCAAATCTCCTCGCTCTATGTTTAAGTTGTGTGATTTATTTTTGTATGAACTGAACAAGACGATAAAGAAGCTTGGGGCTTTGGTGGATTTGGAATAATTAGGAATAATTGAGAAGTTTGGAGCCTTAAAAAGTTGATATCATTTCCCTATTAAGTTTCATTTCCCTCTAATAACCAAAATAGACGCCAAAGGTCATCCCAAAGGTAACCTATTTGCAATGATTTCAAAATCGTCGCATTTGGTGACAATAAATGTGAATTGTTTGGCAATAATTTTTGAAAATCATCACCAAAAGTAGACTCTTTGGTGACGATTTTTGAAAACAGTCACCAAATGGAGACCCTTTGGTGACAATTTTGTCACTAAATGTTCTTTTAGAAACAAATTTTGAAAATTGTCACCAAAAGGTCCACATTTGGCTAAGATTTTCAAAATCTTCGCCAAGGCTCACTTTTAGTGACAATTTTTCAGAATCATCGCCAAAGGTCCATATTAATTTGGTGATGATTTTTTAAAATCATCGTCAAAGGTCCTTTTAGCAATGATTTTTGAAAATCATCACCAAAAGATACACATTTGATGACAGTTTTTGAAAATCATCACCAAATTAATGTGGAGCTTTGGCAACAATTTTGAAAAATCATCACTAAAAGTGAGCTTTGGCAACGATTTTGAAAATCATCACCAAATGTAGCCACTTTTAGAAAATCACTTTTGGTGATGATTTTAAAAAATCATCACTAAAAGTCAAATCATCCCAAAGCTCACTTTTAGTGATGATTTTTAAAATGTAGCCAAAAAAACATGGCAAAATGTGTACCTTCTTGTAGTGTGCATCTAGAATTTATATGTTCCATACCAATTACAGGCTGCTCAAAGGAATTAAAAGTTTTGGTTTCACCCAGTTTGAAGATATAATAGAATGTTTGGTGGCAGGGGGATAATATTGCTCCAAACAAAGAAGCACCCACATGCTGAAAACTCTAAAGAGCACCTAAATTATTAGGTTTCTCATTCTCTCTATTTGACATGTGTATACCTCATTGCTACTAATTGTTCCCTCAAAAACTTAAAATTTTTCTCTTCTGCTTAAAATGCAAGTAATATGTTGAGAGCAGAGTTAGTAAGTTCTACAGGGAGGATAGTTTTTAAAAATCCAAGCCTATTACAAGCTTAGAGCATTCATAGAGAACAACAATGTTATGTTTTTATTTTTAATCTTGAAACCTTATTGAGGCTTTTAAGGGAAAAAAAAGAAGTAAATTAAACCCTAATGTTTTCTCCAAAAATTCAAATTGATTGTTTACAAAATGTTAAAAATAAATCTTGAGTGGAAACATAACTGAACAAAGTTAAATCTTCATCCATTATGTACCATGTCAACGTTGACATATTATGGTTTTGGTAGTTTTTTAGTATAACACTTAGACCACACTGTGCTACATGGATGTCACAAGTTATAGTGAAACCCTTGTCATATTTAAGTTATAATGTTTTAATTGTTATTTTAAATTCATAATTAGAACTAATTAAATTAATTTAATTACAAATAATCTTAATTCACTAACTATATTAATTATAATTAGATTAAAAATGCTAAAACCCTTAAACAACACAAAGAACTCTAATTCCTAATTTTTCTTATTCTACCACCATATGTTAATAACCATAAACAAAATTTCAATAATTCCTAACCTGGAAAACTTGAGCTCTTCTCCTTCACACAACAGATATCCTTAGTCATCTAAAACATGGAATCTTCCCCTTTATATGATAACCCTAATCATTTGATGTATTGGTGGTTATATGAGACAACATTGTCTTTTCATACAACATTTTTCCTTAACGTCTTCTCTTTTGTCGATAATGAAGTATCTCCTTCATTGATGTAAGGAATCTCCCTTGCATTAATACTGCTTATATTAAGGTTGGTTTCATTATTTCGTGGTTGGCTTTAAGATCTATATTTGATTGGTGCATGAAATAACTACTTATATTTTGTAAATTGTTTGATCATATAACCATATACAATTATATAGGATGCCTAGAATCTAAGAGACAAAAATATTTATGAGGTTATTTAATTTCCTTCTCTCATAATTTCCATGTCTAATGACCTACTTAATCCCTACATAAACTGTTAAAAATCCTTTTGATATGTTTAAGGAAATTGAGAATGATCTTCTTATTACTGATATTTATCAAATAATTTGCTTTCTAAGAGCACATTGCAAATGAACACCCATTTCCTATTGATTGATATTTCTTTTGTAAGAGAATAAGAAATTAACTTTTAGAAGTATTGTTTATTGTACTCTCTTTTATTAGAATGCAAATGCTTGAGTTAATTGTGATATATTATACAAGTATACATAAAACGGATATCTTGTTGGAAAATGTTTGAGTTGGTTACTGATTTTTAATTGTTATCCATTATAGATTACATATAGGATGCAAATGTCTAAGTTAATTATGATATATTATGCAGGTATCATTTGATGGAGTTTATTTAATACGTAAGTCATTAGAAGTTTTATGAAAGTTTTTTGTATATTAAAACATTTGCTTTATGTGTTAGATTATGTTGATAGTATATGTTTAACATTATTAAACTATGATGTTTATTTGGGCTTTATGAGAATTAATGTGGTGACAAATGTAATATTCTTAAATTGTTTTGAGCAAAAAATTTTGCAGAATTATTCTTAAAAATACATTACAACATTAAAAAATATACTTCTACTTATTAGTGCCTTCTATTGAACAACTATTGTTCTCTTTTTTATAATATTCTTTTTTTTTAATCCAAAAGATTCAAAAACATGCTTAGGTCACTTGTAGAACTGATTGTTGGCAGTTGCATCATATGATTAAATCTTGTAGATTTAGGACTATACAAAATTATATGTGCGATAATTGCAGTAACAGTTCATGAAGTTATGAAATCTCCATCATCTACCAATACAATATTGAGTTTAAATGCTCATAATTTTTTCAAATGTTGTGGTTGAAAGCTCTACTAAGAACTTCATAAAGGAATCATAATCCAGATAGGAGATTTTATGGATGCCATAATTGTCTAGTGAGTTTTTATTTGTAATTAGTTTTTAATTTTTTTATAATGTTTAAATTATATATTTTGTTTTGTTTCAAGTTAGGAGGTATTATATTTAAGTAGTGCAATGACAAATTTACTAAGAAGGTTATTGAAATTATTCATAAATTAAGGAAAGAAGTGTGTATGTTAAGGAAGATAGTTGAAGAAAGAACAATTGAAACATGTCTAACTAAAGAGATTGAGGAGCAAATAAAATTCATGGAGCAAGACATTTATTTGATAGAAAAAGAGGAAAAGGAGTTAAATTTTATGTTAATGAGTATTGTAATTAGATTTCTTGTGCTTATGATGGGTATTATTTTCAAATACACAGAGAGAAAATAACATTGAATTGCAATATTAAATTTCAAACTTGAATCGTAATGAATGTAATGATTATGCACTTGAACTTCTACTGAACTATATATTGTAATTACATATTGAATATAATGATTCTACATCATTTATCGTATGCTACTTGTATTATTAGTAATTTATAATAGTAATATATTTAGAATTTATCAGTCAAAAGTTGCAAACACTCGAATATTAGTAATATATTTGGAATTTATTTATAAAAGTGGCAAAAATATATATTTATATAAACATATAGTCAAAAGTTATGTCAACAACACATCTATCCAAAAGAAAATACTAACAATGCATCAATCTATAATTTATTCTAAAACACAACAATCCAAAAGTTACAATAAGAAAACAAACAATAACTTTAATTTGGTTTATTATGCACTGCATTGCTTCGTTTATTTATACTTGATTGTGAAAGTTCGTCTTCTAATGATAGTGCCAATGATGTTTTGCTCTTCTTTGCTTTAACTTATAATTGTTGTAGAGTGACGCTAGATTATCTTTTGAACCTTATACTTAACAACTTTATGTATAACATTAGGTAAAAAATTAAGGGTTACAATTACATAAAACGATTCCTATTGTAAATGATTTATATAGCAAAGTAAGTTTTATACACCAATGAAGACGTCTCAATAGGTAAGTTGAGCCTTCCTTGTTACATTTTCTAGACAGATCACAACTTACTTTATATGTAGCAAAGCAAACCAGATAGATCAAGCATAAGTCAATATGTAACTTGAAATTTCATAGTATAACCACAACACAAGTAGACATATAAATTCATAATGTAACTTGAAAAACATAACTCAAAGGGTCAACTCTATGTTGGATCGCTTATGGCCCAGGAATGCACAATGCGCAGCAGAATAGACCATAAAACTTCTGGTCTTATGCCTTGGTTAACCGAAATTTCACAACAAGAAGTGTATAGAATTACCTCTTGAAGCGCGTGGATTAGGATTCTTTTAAGATATCTTGACGCTGCAGCTCGCGAATGTCCTCTACCGGTATCTACATGAGGATGAACAATCCGAGCAGCAACTAATGTGTGCTAGCACATTCTAAAACACTTTAAAACGCCAGATAGTTTTTCTCTCAGGAAAAGGAACGGGTGGCTAGGGCTTTTCGTGTGTCTTCTAATGATACATTAGCCCTCTATTTATAAAAGAGCCCTTATCCCTATTCCTAGTGGGAATAGGACAACCTTATTTTAATAGGAATAAGAATATTATAATCCTAAACCCATTAGGATTATGGAAGCCCAATAAGTTTCAGCTCATATTATATCTCATATAATAAAAGCCCGACAACTTAATCCAATAAATATATCCACAAATATTTAAGAGAATAAGCCCAAATTACATCACTCTTTGTGTGCGACCCTGTAGGCTCATTTGATATTGGCAATGGGCTTGATCACACTTCAAGGCCCATAAGTCATAA
>JAOSBO010000006.1:29282899-29301305 GCA_027563915.1 Erythroxylum rotundifolium
TTATTATTATTATTATTATTATTATTATTATTATTATTATTATTATTATTATTATTATTATTATATGTTTTTTATTAGAGTTATAAACTTAATTTTGTAGAATTAAATATCTAAAATTTTTATTCTTATAAGAATATTCATTGAAATGCAAAAATGTATAATATTCATACTTTTATAATTTTTTAAAGTCGTGTCCTTATAAGTCATTTTACACATAAACAGCTAATATTAAATAGTTAATTTTACCAAACATCACTGACAAATAGCTAAAGCAATCTGCTGGTCAAATCAGCTGATATAATCAGCTATCAGCTAACAGCTAAATACAATCAGCTTATTGCCAAACAGGACTATATTCTCATTAACTTTTGGTTGCAAATATAAGTGCCGCTATGACGTGGATTTGATTGACGAAACTAGGACTATATCAACTTCTATTTTTTGCCAACTTGGTGAAAAACTTTTGAAGCTTACTGAAATTGAAGCTATGCAATCTTACTACCAGGTTATATTTTTTTTGAACTACTATAGATGCAATTTAATATTGATATCTTTATTATATGACTAACAATTAACATTTTTGCCTTCCTATAATAAAAGTATCAAACTTCCTCTAGAAAAGGTCCACGCAGAGTTAAAAAGCAAGGCATTTCTTCTTCGTATCAAACTTGTACACATTCACTCACCAGATAGAAGACAACAGTTCACTGTTATCTACTACCGTGAAATTGATGATGATGAATTACAAAAGGCTTCAATTTCAATTGGAAAAGATGATGAAATATCAACTAATGATCAAAATAATACTGCTGACATTACACCTACACCCATTTCAGTTATTCGTCATTAGTTATTCATTGAATTTGGTATTTTCATTATTTATTCATTCAATTTTTGCATTTTTATCTTTATCAAACTATATAAACTTCCTTTTTACGTTAATTATATTATCATATTTTTTATCTATCTAACATTTTTATCAAAAAAATTAATGTTACCTCATATATTCTGTAGCTAATATATTTCGGTTTTTTATTTTTTTAGAAAATATTATTGAATCTTTTTCAATAGCTGGACAATGCCTTGATAAAAGATTTAACGACAGTAAACCGACATCAGCAAATGTAGATGTTAATGATAGTAACAACAAAACCCAAATTGTCATAGGCTCTTTTTCTTCGAGCAAAATAATCACGTAACTTTTGTAACCTTTTCTGCTTTAATTTTTTGTTTCCTTAAACTTCAAAATTCTGGATAACCGCATGATGGTTTTTTGTTGTTAAATGATAACCGTCAATAATAATTTATTACTTGGGTTATAACCCTGACTTAATTATGGCATCTGACAATTTTCTTTATTAAACTCGCGCACATTCATAAAATAATTATTCAAAATTCATTGACATCTCAACATGTCAAAAGAAACCAGTGTCCTTACTTTTTGTTTATTTGCTCTTTTTTTAACATGCCTTGTTTTTCTTGCATTTCCATTTTTATCATATGTTTGTAAAGTAGATTCTTGTAAGTACAACATCATTTCAAATTATAAACATATATTTTAAACCTGAAAATGTTAGTCTAATTTCAACAATACTCTTAATATTACATGCGACTTAATTATTTCTAGATAAAACCTTGTTAAATATATACAAAAAAACTCAAAAAAATTTTGAAAAACTTTATTTTTTTAAAACCACTGGGAAGATCATCAATTAGTTTTAAAAATATGCTATTTTATATTCACAAATGGTAACTTCATCAAATGCATACTCTTCACACAAAAGAAAAGAAGAAGAGCAAAGAGCATATTTAGCTTAAGCAAATAAATGGATCACATAACTGATTAAAAAGGTAAATATTTGGGAACTATTAACAAAAACATTTATTTATTTGTGATGCTCTATCTAAATAAGATAAGTTGGAGAACATATATGAATATAATAAATTAATTTAAAAGTAATTAATTGAGTGACTAAATGATAAGTAACTAATTAATCAATTAAACTATAATTTATTAATTTATTAAAATCTAATTTATGCCTTAACACCTCAGACAAATATATTTAATAAATATTATTAAATAATTATTATTTGATTATTAATTACGGTTTTATTCGTTGTTCGATATTAATAATTTTTATGATAAATCATTACATGTTTTTATTCATGTTATTAACTGTATATGATGGCATGCACAGTCATGACTAGATAAGTCACATCCATGCATATTCTTATTATTTATATACACACATGAAATTAAACAAGAAAAAATTCACGGGTGTGACATATTAGGTCACGCCTTTGAGCATGTTATAATATTCATATTATTAAATATTGTGTAATTTATAATTAATATTAATATTATTCGCAGACATGAAATTATTAAAATAATTGCCTCGCGGGCGTGACATCTTAAGTCACACTCGTGAGGTATTAACGATTATTAAAATAAATGCATACATGTGACTTCTCAAGTCACTGCCACGCATCAAAATCACGCATGTGACTACTCAACATAGATTTAAATTGGATTATCAAATAATAATTAATATTAATTATAAATTACATAATCAATTTATTTTGTCCCAACCGTAAATCTTATATATATAACACTAATGAAACACTATCAATTAAACATAAACATTGCACTAAAACCTTAAACACAAAAATATGAAATACTACATAAACATCAAAATCTACAATCATCTAATAAAGTAAAACTATTCAAGAAACAAAAATTTCCACTCACAAGTTAAACATTTCCACAGAACAAAAAAAGTTAATTTGAACTCACATATGCATACACAAAACACTTGCATTATTTATTGTTTTTTTTTCTTAACATTGGTACATCATACGTATCCCTATGTCTTTGCTTTTCTTCTTCTTCTTGCTACCATCCTGTTTGTCAACAGTCCCATTTACACCATCTGACTTCTCAACGGTTTGCTGGCCCTTGAATTTTCGCTTCTCTTTCTTCTTCTTTTTTCTCTAATTTTGCATCCTCAGAAGCATTAACATGCCTTATATAACAAGTACAACTAGAGACTGCCTCACATAACAAGTATAAGAACATGGTTAAAGAGACTTAAAAGTTGCAATAATTACATAAATAATTAATAATTAATAATATTTAGTAATGAACAATATCATAAACTTAACAAAAGAAAAAAAAAAGGATCACATGACTTCTGACTGTCACAACAATACTTTAAACTAAAATTGTACTCAACCAAACTAAAAACACTAAACCATAAAAATACAATAAGTTGATTGGTCAATGATTAATAATCAACAGAATTAGGTGCAATGTTGAAGCACGTAGCTTCATGTGGCAAAGCGTCAACCCTTTGTGTACCTTCACCTACTTTGCTGCAACTGCGCTTACTACTTGAAGCTTCTACTGTCTCGTCACTAACAACATAATGATCACCTTGCCTCCTAACAATCTTTATGGACACTAAGGACTGCAAGTCTAAACTAAAATTCCCTGAAACTAACTGCATAGTTGTTCTCTCAGTCAATAAACCAAAATACCCTACAATTTGGGTGACAACTACCCCAACAATTATTTGTCAACTCTAACTTTGGCCACATCCATCATATGCATACTTAACCACATACCAGCATTAAAGTGTTTAGCATGCACCATACACCACAACACAAACAATTCTACTTTAGACACTGTACCTTGGCTATCTCCTCTACCAAATATCGTAGAACTTAAAAACCTATGAAGATAACGAAAGCTAGGGTCTGCTAAAGTAGACGATTTAGACATACTTGGAGAGAAAATTTTTGTTAAGTTTGTAATTTCATTCCAAAAGTTTCTAAGCCTAAATCCATCATGATAGCCATATAAATCGCTTTGTGGAAATTCAAATATACTATTCAAGTCATCTAAAGCAAGAGCGTACTGTATATTCATCAATCGAAATATCAAATTAATAACAATGCCATCTTCATTAAAGATCAAATGCAAAGTTATCAAATTTTTCTAAAGTTAATTCAACATATGAATTTTTTCTAAAATTTGCAAATTTGTCCCCTCCTATGATATGCAACAATTCATTAACTCAGTATGCAATTCCTTGTTCAATTATAGCTCCATGATCAATAAATCTATTCGGCATAATCGGACGATTTTTTAAAGTCGCATACTTTAATTGGCTCTCACAAGTATTAAATTAAAGGCAAGGATTACCTAAAGCAGGCACATCGTCCGCTTCAAATGATGAAGATGCTGCCAATCGCACACGAGGCATAATATAAGTAACAATCAAGAATCAAAGTATTTTGGTAAATCTCAAATCAAATGGAACAATTCATTACTTAATTGGATTTAGAGTAGTTAAATATAATAGGCAAACATGAAATCCTACAGTAATATGAGTATGAACAAACATTCAACTAAAATATACATCCTTTAATAAATAATAATAAAGTAAAGGATTAAAAGAAAATGATTAAATAATCTTTTGTCTTATCTTTTATTAAATTTTTGTAAATTTGATCAGTTGTATACTATATCAAAATGTTTTATATAATATCAAACTTGAATTATTTAATAAGGAACCAACAATTCATTGAAAACTGAACTTTACTAAAATCAAAGTTTTGAAAACCATTATACCTACTTTTTAATTCATTCTCATACTATGATTCTCATTTCTATCTCACTAATAACTCATTTACATGGTCACTCCTTTGCCAATCCTTTTTTTTTCACAGGACAAATAAAAGTTCAAATTTTATACAATTTTTATCAATCTTTTTTTTTATTTTTTCATTTATTTAGTAAAATCCGTTAACAAAATTAACAATATATCTATTATAATTTCATTAACATCGAACAATTAAATACAATTCTTACAATTTAATAATTATGTTATTAGAAAACAAAGCGATAGTAAATAACCAAATCAAAACAAATTGTTAACCTAATACAATTCTTAATCGAGTATAAAAATCAAGAAAAAAAAGAACGAAATCGGAGGATAAAGTTAAAAAATCTATTATATCTTATTCAAATCATATCAACTTAAAGTCATAAAAAATGAATTACTTAACAGTATAAAAAGAACGTATATGAAAAACAATGCATCAACCCAAATCAAAACAAGAAATTAACTAAATACATTTTACTAAATCTAAAAATTAAACCATCATGAAATTACAAAACTCTATTATATTTAACTCAAACTTTGTTACGTTAAAATCTTAAAAAAAAAAGCAAATACCAAAAAATGTTTAATGATATAAAAGATTACCTATAATTATAAGCAGCTTGCAAGGGAGGTGGTGACACAAGGCAACAAACGGTGATAGCGACAGACGACAATACCCAATAGCCACAGAGGACGGTAGCGACCCAACTCAAGATTTAAAGTCCTAGCTTTAGATCTGAAGAAATGCAAGATTTGGACACTTGGGTTTTTCAACTACTCGTTCGCCGGAGAACAAATCTCAGTCAAAGAAGAAGATAAGAGATTGGTCGTGATTTCTAGTCTGGAATGGCTATAATTTCTACTTGTGCAACTATTATGTTATCTTAAGATTCTAAACTCACTCACGAGTATGACATTATAAGTCACACCTAGTGACTTTTTTTCGTTATTTTAATTAACTAAAATATTTAATTGATTATAAAAAAATTTAACCTTTTTCGTTTCAGTCACAGGCGTGACTTAAATGAATTACACCCGTGACGTGACTGAGGTGTGACTGATGATATATGTTTTTTAATTTTTACTTAGATATTATAATATTTGTATTTGCTTTCTATATTTTAGTCATTTATAACAAATACATTACACTATACATTTCTAAAATTTTTCTATTTTTTCATTCCAAATTTTTACTAACAAATTTTACTTATTCACTTTTAATATTCTAATTTACATGTTTTTTATAATTCTATCACATTAACAAATTTCAACCTTGTTATTTCCTTTATTATACATTTCAAAGTTTAAATATTTATAATTTTATCACAAATTTATACATTAAATAATATAACATGTTACACCCAATGACTTTTTTTTTGTTATTTTAAGTAACTAAAATATTCAATTGATTAAAAAAATTAACTTCTTTTGTTTCAGTCACAGGCATGACTTAATATGTCACACTCGTGATTGATAATATAATTTTTTTACTTTATACTTAGATATTATAATAGTTGTATTTACTTTGTATATTTTATCTATTTATAACAAATACATGACACTATACATCTCCTAATTTTTTTATTTTTCATTCCAAATTTTTACTAAATAATTTTACTAATTCATTTTTAATATTTTAACTTATATATTTTTAGTAACTCTATCATAATTCCTTTCTTAGTAGACATTTCAAAATTTAAATATTTATAATTTTATCACAAAAATTTTAATTACATAATATTCATTTATACATTAAATAATATAACATGTTATACCCAGTGACTTTTTTAATTTTGTTATTTTAATTAACTAAAATATTTAATTGATTATTAAAAAATTTAACTTATTTTGTTTCAAGCATGTGTTTTTTTACTTTTTACTTAGGTATTAAAACATTTGTATTTACTTTGTATATTTTATCCATTTATAACAAATACATTAAACTATACATTTCCTAAATTTTTTATTTTTTCATTCCAAATTTTTACTGACTAATTTTACTAATTCATTTTTAATATTCTAACTTATATATTTTTAATATCAAAAATTTTAACCTTGTTAATTCTTTTCTTAGTATACATTTCAAATTTTAAATATTTTTATTACAATATTTTAAATTACATAATATTTATTTATACATTAAATAATATAAAATGTTCTACAATTAAGTTAAATATAAATACTCCTAAAATTAAATTAAGTGGGCATTATATTACTGTAGAATTGGACGGTGTCTATCTGCTAGTTCTATGCTAAAATCATTGGCCCGGGCCACGTGCGGACCGAGTTTAACACATTGGATTTGGACAGTCCGAATCTAACGAACGAATATCAGAAAGCCAGTGGCCAGTCGGTGGCTTAACTCAAATTACAAAGGAGCAAGTACAATGAAAGACAGTCGACCAGAATGGAAGTGGCCGATTCGATGAGCTGCGGGATTTGCTTGTCGGATAGCAGGAAGGCAATAAGAGGTTATATCGATTGCTGCGACCACCACTTCTGCTTTGTTTGCATCATGGAGTGGGCTAAGGTCGAGTCCCGTTGCCCCATGTGCAAGTGTCGCTTCACCTCCATCCGTCGACCTCCAAAAGGTGGCATCTTTACATCTGAACGCGTCGTTAATGTCCCGAAGCGCGACCAGGTGTGTGTGGGTATGTTGCGATTGAGAGTTGTGTTAGGATTTGATTATTTTTTGTCTTTATGACTTCAAAATTCAACTTTTTTCCGTCGAAATCCTGGTTCTTTGTGGTTGACTTTGGTGAATTGTGCAATTTTATTTGTTTCTCTCTCTAAAATCTATGTTACAGTTGTTTATATGCCTATCACCCAGATTAGTATGTAATTTGTCATTTTTCAGGCTTACCATCTTTTTGGAAACGCAACAATTGGGTTTTTTGATCCCTACGCGGAAGTTAAATGTACTGTGTGCCTTAGTCAGGAAGATGAATCTCTTCTATTACTCTGCGATCTTTGTGATTCTACCGTTCATACTTGTTGTATTGGCCTTGGAGCCACTGTACCAGAAGGTGATTGGTTTTGCCATGACTGTGCTGTTTCTAGAACTGAACATGACAGCATTCAAAGAGATGACGATCATGATCGTGATCGTGATCGTGATAACCATTCTTTTGGTGTGAAGTTTGATGTCATGCAAACAAGTGAATCATGATTTTCCTCTGACAACTACGGTGTGATGGAGTTGGCTAAGTCAAGTGTTTCCATTTCTGATATTATCCATAAATCAAATGTCCCGTTGTATGGCAAGTAGGAGGAAGGTTTTCCCCTTCTCCTATCTCTAGCAGAGAGCAATCCAACACAAACATAGTAACTGGTCATGGTGATCTAATTCATCAAATAAGTGATAGAATTTTGTCATTATTTTGTGGACTAGCATAATAAACATAATGTTGGGATATCTCGATGCCCTCATCATCGGAAGAGCGAGATCTTCTTCGAAGAAGCAGAAAAAAGGTTAAACTAAGAGGCGGTACCAGTAATGTCAGAAGAAGTAGTCCCTGAAACTCCTGAGGAGCATGGACGAAGAAAAGGTTCGTTTAGAGAGACGTTGTTGAATGATACGGTGATGGGTGAACATCAACAGGATGATGAAGATGATACTTGGGATTGTATTTTTAAGGATGATTCTGAAGATGGAGATGAAGATGATGATGATCCGGATTGTCCTACGATTCGCGTTTCGAAGGAGGAGAAGGAGAGGTTAAGACGTCTATGGAAGCACACTCTGATCATGAAAGCTTTAGGCAGAACTGTTGGTTTTGCTTACTTGATGCGACGGATTAAGGCATTATAGGAACTTAAGTCTCCTTTTGATGTAATTGACCTGGTTAATGGTTACATCTTGCTACGGTTCTCTAATCTGCAAGAATATAATCATGTTCTTTATGGAGGGCCATGGATAGTAGCTAATCATTATTTGATTATAAGGAAGTGGAGGCCGAAATTTGATCCTGAATCGGATGTTATTAATAAAGCTACTGTTTGGGTTAGGGTGCCTAATCTCTCCATAAAGTATTATTCGAAGCTCTTTTTATGGCATCTTGCTTCTAAGATTGGCAAATCGGTACGCATCGATGAAACAACCTTGACCTCCTCCAGAGGCAAATATGCAAGGTTATGCGTGGAAGTTGATTTAGATAAGCCCTTGCTATCCAAGTTTCATTTCAGGAGGAAGGTGAGGAAATTAGAGTATGAAGGCCTGCAACTGATATGCTTTCAATGTGGTCGTTATGGCCATAGAAAAGATGGTTGTCCATCGCCAGTAGAGAAAGATGCAGATCCAGTAGTGGGTAGAGCCGAAATTCCAGGTGCACCAATGTGCAAAATAGGTGCCTTAGTTCCATCTGAAGTCCTCGAAGATTACGGTTCGTGGATGTTGGCTCAAAAACCGACTAGACAAACTGCTAGGAAAGGAGCTGGTAGATCCCTATAGGATTCTTAGTTGGGAGATAAGGTGGTTTAGGAAAACAAATCCAAAAATGTAAAAGTTACCACTAACATGGTGGGAGCCAATCAATTTGCTGCACTTGAAGTGCCAGATGAGGTGGAAACGGTGGTAAATAATAATACTACTTTTCATCCTACGGGGGATTTAAGGAGTTCTCATGTAGGGCAGGATGGGCATATTGTCTCTAGGAAAAATAAAGGGAAGGCCCATGTGGGCCCAGATTTATGTCTAAATGGCAATTACTAAAGGACAAAGTTCTCTTAAATCGAATGGTCCTCTTGGGTTGGTAATTAATTCCCCAATGAGTAAATCTAAAAATCAAGACAGAAACAATATCTCATCTCCGCCAAAAATGAAAGCGATTAACATTGCATCTCCTAAAACCCACTGTGAAGCACAGTTGACTCCTTCGACTGAGGCCGTTAATGCTCCAGTTCCGAACAGGGCAGCAGCGATAGGCTCTCATACAGTGGTAATGTGTAGCAGCGGGGGGACTAAGCCAGTGAAAAGAACGGTAGTCTCTGATGCAATTATTCTTGTTTATTTGGGGGATCCTGGTCATATGGAAGTGGTGAGTTCAGTGCTGGAGGTTAGTGTTGGGCAGGAATTGTTGAATCCTATTGTTGATGCTTCTATGGCAGATGTAGGCTTAGTCGTCAAGGGTGGGAATGAAGAGCAGTCCCCTTGACTGGTTAGTTACCATTCCTTCTTTGATTTTAATTTTATTGATTTTATGTCTATTCTAGTCTGGAATATTCAAGGCATCGTGACTAAGAAACACCAACGAGCTTTATCTAATTTTTATAGGCAATATAAGCCTTTTGTGGTTGTGATTGTTGAACCAACAATTGGGGGAGTTAGGGCAGACATGATTTGCTTAAATATAGGGTTTGAATGCTGGGTTAGAGTTGAAGCTGTGGGTTTCAGTGGAGGGATTTGAGTTTTTTGGAATACTTTTATGGGGAAAATTTTGGTAAAATGTACAAATTCGCAGTTTATTCATTGTTTGGTGGAGGATCCTAAAATGGGGCCTTGGGAGTTCACAGCAATTTATGGCAGTCTTACGGAGAATCTAACAGTTAAAATGTTTGATTACTTGAAGGTTCTGGGCAGTTCTTTGTCCAATCTGTGGATGCCGGTGGGAGATTTTAATTCATACATGAGCCCTGATGAAACTACTAGTACGGGCAATCATGTAAGCAATCGATGTAATTAGTTTAAATTATGGGCTGACTCTTTGGGTCTTGTAGATCTTGGTTTTTCAGGAGCTGCTTTTGCTTGGTGCAAGGGTCCTTCTATATCGAATTACCAAGCCGCAAGACTTCATCGTGCTCTCGCTACTGTTTCTTGGGTACAGTTGTTTAAAACGGCTACTATAGTTCACTTGGAAAGAATGCTTTCTGATCATTGCCCGATTCTCATTCAGCTTAAACATGTAGCTGCGCGTAGTGGTCCTAAGCCTTTTCGGTTTCAGTTAACATGGACTAAACATGGTAACTTTCAGAAGGTTATGAATAATGCTTGGTCGAACGATTTGAGCTTTGTGGATAATATTCATTTGGTCTTCGATACGTTGAACATCTGGAGTAGAACAGAGTTTGGAAATGTTTATCATAAGAAAAAGGCGTTGTTGGCCAAATGGGTAGCCAGAATTTCCGCGGTTTATGTAAGTTAGAGGTTAAATTGCAAAGGGAGCTGCAGCTTATTCTTGATCAAGAAGAGCTTCTTTGGTACCAAAAATCGAGGGAGGACTGGATAGTGAGTGGAGATAGAAACACTTCCTTCTTTCATGCTGCTGCCTCTATTTGTGGCTCTAAAAAATTTGTGGGTGCTTTGAAGTCTGATCAAGGTGATTGGGCGTTTGATCATTCGGTGCTTAGTAATTGGGCGTCACAATATTTTAAAGAGTTTTATTTCGCTGAGAGTGTTGTGGGATCTGATTGCTCTTCCTCGATTTCCTTTCCTACTCCTTCAGCAAAAGGACTTTCTTTTTTTAATAAGCCTTTTTCTACAGAGGAGGTGAGGCATGCAGTTTTTAGTATGGCTCCTAACAAGGCTCCAGGCCCCGATGGTTTACATGCAAGCTTTTATCAAAGGTCTTGGGAGATTGTGGGTCCCTCAGTTATTGCATTTGCTCTCCGGTTTTTGAATCAAGGAGTCTTGCCATGAGGGATTTGTGATACTTTGGTTACTCTCTTGCCTAAGTTAGAAGTTCTTGAAACTATGAAGCACTTTCGGCCAATTTCGCTGTGTAATGTTAGCTTCAAGATTTTGACCAAGGTTCTTACTAATCGAATGAGACATGTTTTCCCTTGATTAATATCGCCTGTTCAATGTAGCTTTATTCCTGGTCATCAACTATATGACAATGTTGTAATTTTTGAGGAGATAGTTCATATGATGCACAGGAAAACAAGTGGCAAGGGCTGGATGGCTATTAAAATTGATATGGAGAAGGCTTTTGATAGAATTTCATGGCAATTTCTTGATGAGAGTCTGGGTTTGGCTGGATTTAGCAATCATTGGAGGGATTTGATTTCAAAATGTTTGAATGCTTGTAATATGAGAGTTCTCTGGAATGGTGTTCCATCAGAGTCCTTCAAGCCAACTAGGGGTGTGTGCCAAGGGGACTCCATTTCTCCGTATCTGTTTGTTTTCGCAATGGAGAGATTGGATCATATTATAGAGGAGGCTACTTTGATGGGCATTTGGAAGCCTCTACTGGTTACAAGTAATGGTCCTCCTATTACGCACCTTTTCTTTGCCGATGACTTAATTCTCTTTGCCGAAGCTTCTAAAGTCAGGTGGAAATTATTAAACAATGTCTATGGAGATTCTGTGATGCTTCTGGGGAAAAGGTGAATTTCGAAAAATCTTCTATCCTATTCTCTAACAATGTGCCCTCGGAACTAGGGGGTCATCTGCAGCTCTTTTGGGGTTGTTGAGAGTACAAGCTTAAGTAAGTATTTAGGTGTTCCGATGATTCAAGGCCATATGACTAAGACTTGCTCTGAGCCATTGTTATCTAGAATTGAAGCTCACTTGTCAGGGTGGAAACGTAAATTGCTTAGCTTTGTGGGTCGTTTGGTTTTAGCCCAATCCGTTCTGTCTGCAATTCCTAATCACATTATGCAGGTCCTTTATCTTCCACGGGCTGTTTGTGATGATATCAACAAGAAGATTTGTAACTTCATTTGGGGGAAATTGGTCCATGTAGTACATTGGGATTTAGTTACCAAGCCTATTGATGTGGGTGGTCTTGGTGTTAAATCTACAAGAATTATGAATGATTCTTTTATGGCCAAGTTGGGATGGAGGCTGCTTACTGATGAAACCGCATTGTGGAGTCAGGTTTTGAGGGGGAAGTATGTTTCTGGAGACTTGAGCATTTCTAGCTTTAATGATAAACCTAGTTCTTCTTGGGTTTGGCGTGGAATTGTCCATGGTTCGAAACTCTTAAAATTAGGGGTGGTTCACTCAGTTTGTGGAGGGTTAAATACTGCTTTTTTGAAGGACGCTTGGTTCGAAAGCTATCCTTTGCTCCAATTAACTTATGCGTCTGTTTCAGATAGAGAATCCGAGGCACTTGTGGCTCATTATTGGGTTAATAACTCATGGAATTGGGAAGTGATTGAAGGGATGCTACCATCACATGTTTGTCAACAACTGGAGGTGGTCCATTTGGATTGTAATTCGATGGTTCCTGATGCTTTAGCCTGGTCCAGGACTGTAAACGGTAGATTTACTGTTTCCTCAGCTTACAAGTTAGCTTTTGATGTCGTCGATACTCAGTTTAATCAAGTGTAGAAATGGGTTTGGAAACTAAAAGTTAGTTAAAAAATCAGATGTTTCTTGTGGTTATTCTGCCATAAACGATTAATGACTAATGAGGAACGAAGGCGTAGGCACTTTGTTGATATTGATAGCTGCCATTTGTGTGGTGTCACAGAAACCATTGAGAATTTATTTCGGGATTGTACTTATGCTTAGTCTCTATGGGAGTTACTTTTATTTGTGCAGGATTTACTAACTTTTAAATCTCTACCATTTGAGAAGTGGCTTGAATGGTCAATTAATTTGCAAATTGTTCAATTTCCAAGCAATACTCCTATGGTTGTATTTGTGCTTGTTTTGTGGCACATATGGCTTTGGAGAAATGACTCTGTTTTCAATTCTCACATTGTGGGAGTGCAGACAAAGCTTATACGCCTTCAAGCTTCCATAAAGCAGAATGATGAGGCATGGAATGCTTCGGCCTTGGGGACTTTACTAAGACAAAAGAAGGTTATTCAGGTCAGTTGGCATGCTCCTTTGTATGGTACCTTTAAGTTAAATGTTGATGGTGCATCCAAAGGCAATCCCAATATAGCAGGTTGCAGAGGAGTCATCCGAGACTACAAAGGACATTGGGTAGGTGGCTTTTATCACAAATTGGGGATATGTTCGGCGATTGTGGTTGAGTTGTCAGGGTTGTTGTTTGGCCTAGAGTTGGCTTGGGATTTGGGCTATCGGAAATTGATTGTTGAAACGGACTCATTGACTTGCTATAATATGATTGCTAAGGATGATTGTGTCAATCTGAAACATTTTGGTTTGGTTAAGCAATGTAGGCAATTGTTACAAAGGCAATGGGCTATTCACATTCAGCATGTATTCCGGGAATCCAACCGTGTGGCAGATGCTCTTGCGAATATGGCAGTTGTTGTGTCGGAAAGGAAGAAGATCTTCATGCAAGCTCCAAGACAACTATATGAGTTGTACAAGTTTGATGTGCAAGAACTGTCCTAGCCTAGGGTAGTTAGTTGTTAAGTAACATGGGTATCCCCCTCTTTGAGTATCCAAAAAAAAAACATAATTTTATACAAACCCTGATTAATTTGATTAATTTAATGTCAAGATAATTGGACTTGTTAATTCTCTCTTTAATGTGTCATTGGGCGTGTGTTCATGGGCTGCTATGATGGGTAGGCTTGGCCCATGTTTTGCAAAGCACATGAGGCCCTACTGCTAGCCGACCTTAAATACAGTTGCCCCATTGAGAATTGCATGTGCTTTTACTGATTAGGGTTTGGAATAGCAGTAGCCAATCCTCTGCATCTCTGTTACTTCACTTCATAGAAAACAACAATGGGTTCGATTGTTTCACAATTTTCAGGTATTTATCCATCTAATTATTAAATCTAGTGTGTTGCAATTTTAGGATTAATCAAGTGTGTTGATTAATTATGAAATTAATTTGTAATTTTGTATTAAATTTCCTTCAATTAGTATCAGAGCCAATTAATCCTAATTGTGACTGTTAATTTTTGAGTAATTTCGAGATATTAATTTTTCATGGAATATCGTTTTCGGTTTTGTTAATTATTTCTGTGAAATCGTTTTTTTTTGTTGTTGATTTGTTTCAGTTTGGTGTCAAAGCATATGGTAGGTTTGTTTAATTTGTTGTTGTCTTTTGTAGACCTCAAGAATCGAACCATAATCGTTTCTTTTCGAATTTTTCCGATCCTTTCCAGTAGCTTTTTTCATGAAATTGATTGAAGGCTTTGATAGATCGTTAAATTCTAAATCTAATGACACCAAATTTGTTGAACCGGGTCGAGAACTGGGTCGGGTGACTCGAATACCAATCAGCCGATAGAGGAAGACACAGGCTGACCCAACTGGTCGTTCCCCACGCTCGTCGGTGGTGCATAGAGGCGCGTGCGACCTTATCCGATAGTTTTTTTCCCCAAATTTTTTCTTGTTTGCTCCACTTGCCCAGTTCTATTTTATGGTATTTTTCTTGGAATTTTTTTAATGCTAGAAATTTTATTTTATTTTTCCGAATTTTAAAATTAATCAAAATACAATGTACTCTCCGAATTTTTTCTTTAAAATTTTTATACATATTCATAGTAGTATTTGGGCTTGTGGAGTCTTGTGTACTCTCAGTGTTATATAGTTATGCACCAAAATTAATTTTGGATGTAATTTATGCATATAATGTTATATTATATGAATACTATGGTTAATTTTGTAATTGTGATGCTAACTGAATCTATAGGAACAATCTTGGGGAATGTTATTGGACTATTGTCATTCACTTTGTGTAACTATGAGCTCGCCTATCATGAGACCAATTATTACAAATTGCTGTTGTGATGTTGTTATTGGGCATACATTAGATATTATATTAATGATGCACTTACTCTATCGGTTTATCTTCATCAATATGGTTTCTAATGCTTTGTTTAATTCATTAAATTATGTATTTGAGTTTTCAGTATCCTATCGATATTAGCTTTAGGGTATAATTTAATGTTCTAGGTGATCTGTGTTGTAATTCGGGACCCTTAGGCAGGATTGCAATTGCATGAGAATCTAGCTGTGTTGTTTGCCCAACTTTGCTAGTTGTTGATACATTAGCTAAATCTCCCTGCATTGTATCAATTTCCAGCTTTGAATTCTTTGATTAAGCTGAATGGGACCAATTATGAGGACTAGCTTGAATCCTTGAATATGTTTTTGGTTGTTTCAAATGTTGATGTTGCTCTCCTTCAGGATGAGCTTGCACAACCCACTGCTGAGTCTTCCACTGCAAATAAAGCTAAATATAATAAGTGGGTTCATTCTAACAACCTCTGTATGATGCCCATCAAGTACACAATGGAGAAGACTATTAAAGAAAGCATTGCTGAAACTGATAATGCCAAAAATTATCTCAAGGTTGTTGATGAAAATTTCCAAAAGTTTGATAAGACTGAAATGTCTAATCTCTTGTCTTCTCTATATAAAACCAAGTATGATGGTGTGTGTGGTGTTCGTGAGCATGAAATGAAGCTTGTGAACTGCTATAACAAGTTAAAGTACATGAAAGTTGTGCTGGGAGAGGATTATCTGATCTGGCAAGTGTTTGAATCTCTTTTATCTGAGTTTGATGTTCTCAGGACTACGTACCATACTCAGAAAGATGAATGGAGTATTGATGAATTGATTTCAATCCTTATTCAAGAGGAGCATACTATTAAGAAGGGAAAGTCTCACAGTATTCACCACACTTCTCACAAGAGTGGTGAGAAGAAGAAATTTCGTAGAAACAAACAGGGTAAACCTCAATTTAAGAAGAAGAGGAATGACAAACCTGCATTACCTTTTGGGCTTGGTGAGAGTTCTGGTGCTAAGCCCAAGTCTGTTTTTAATGGAAAATGCAACTTTTGTCATGAACATGGGCATAGGCAGCGTGACTGTGAAAAGTCTCAGCTGAAGAAGCTTGATCCTAGAACTATTTCAGGTTACTTTATTGGTTATTGTACTGGCTCAAGAGGTTCAAGATTCTATTGTCCCAATCACACTACTAAAGTCATTGAATCAGATCGAGCTATCTATTTTGAAGGGGACATCGAATGTAATGAAAGACATGAGTCTCGTGTTATTGATTTTAGAGAGGATCGTGTTATTGTTCCTACGTCTATTATGTTTCATCCTGAGTCAATTCAATTTCCTCTAATTCATGATGATGTCGTTGATCTAGTAAATAATGTTGAAAATCCTCAACAGGTTGGCATTGATACTCAAGTTCCAGACGTGGTTATAGTTCCACTTAGGAGATCTGAAAGAATTCCTAGATCCACTGAATCTTCTAAATTTCGAGACTATTATGTTTACTTGGAGGATCATGAATTCAATTTAGTTGAAGACTCAGTTCCTATTTCTTTTCAGGATGCCATTTTTTGTCCTCGTAGTTCACAATAGTTGACAGCTATAGAAGATGAGTTGGCTTCTATGAGTATGAATGGCATTTGGGATTTGGTGGAATTACCCAGTGGTTGTAAAACTGTTAGGTGTAAATGGGTCTTTAAGACTAAACATGATGCTAAAGGTGAGATAGAAAGGTCCAAAGCCAAACTTTTTGCAAAGGGGTATAACCAGAGGGAAGGTATAGACTATAATGAGACTTTTTCCCCGGTCTCTACTAAAGATTCATTGCATATTGTGATAGATTTGGTTGCTCATTTTGATTTGGAGCTCCATCAAATGGATGTGAAAACTGTTTTCCTAAATGGTGATTTGTATGAAGATGTATTCTTGAATCAGCCTGTTGGTTTTGTTGAGAAAGGTAAGGAACACATGGTATGCAAATTGAGAAAATCTATTTATGGGCTGAAACAAGCCTCTAGACAATGGTACTTGAAGTTTGACCAAATAGTTTGCTCCCTTGGCTTCAAGGAAAATGTTGTTGATCAATGCATTTACTTGAAAAATAGTGAGAGAAAGTTCATTATTCTTATCTTATATGTTGATGATATTCTTTTAGCCAGTAATGATCTGGATTTTTTTCTGAGACTAAACAAATGTTGACAGCTCATTTTGTTCTGGGCATTGAAATTCATCGTGATAGATCTCGTGGTGTTCTTGGTTTGTCCAAAAAAGGTATATTGAAAGGATCTTGAATAAATTCAAATGAAGACTTGTAATGCTTGTAGTGCACCCATCCGAAAGGGTGACAAACTCTCGCATAGCTAGTGTCCTCAAAATGATAAAGATAAGTCGGAGATGGAAAAAGTCCTATATGCTTCTGCTTTTGGCAGTCTTATATATGCTCAAGTTTGTACACGTCCTGATATTGCTTTTGTTGTTGGTGTACTTGGGAGATACTTGAGCAACCCTGGTGTGGGTCATTGGCAAGCTGTAAAACGAGTTCTGAGGTATCTACAAGGTACTACAGATTATATGCTCACTTACAGGATGACTAATCACCTTGAGGTGATAGATTATTCTGATTCTGATTATGGTGGCTACCCTGATGATCACAAATCCACATCAGGATATATCTTTATGCTTACTGGAGGAGCTATATCTTGGAAAAGTGTTAAACAAACACTTACAGCAACTTCAACTATGGAGGTAGGGTATTTGGCCTTTTATGAAGCAACTCGACAGGTAATATGGTTGAAGAATTTCATTTCTGAGCTTTATCTTGTGGGGAGTGATTCCAGACCTCTAACCATATATTGTGATAACTCTGCTGTGATGGGCTTCTCTCAAATATGCAAGAACTCCAAGCGTTCGAAGCATTTTGATACGAAGTATATGTTTGTTAGAGAGAAGGTTAAGAAGTTTCAAACTCGTATAGAGCATATACCCACTGATCTTATGGTAGCAGATCCTCTAACCAAAGGCTTGACTGTTAAGGCTTTTGTGAGTCATGTAACTATGGATCTATTTAGATCTTTTGATGCCTTGGATTAGTGGGAGTCTATCTTTTATGTTAATTTTGATAGCAACATTGTATTTG